>JAOXNN020000044.1:3571115-3610374 GCA_028571205.2 Hydropsyche betteni | reverse complement strand
GGTTTTCACATTTTATCGTTTTTCGTTTCTTAACAAAACCACAGCCGATGTTATTAACATCGGGCCTATATACTAGTTTATAAATATTATGTAATGAAAAAATTATTTGGTTTTGTTGGTGCTTTGAGTGTGTATTGTTGATGGATGTTAAGTTGGTGTTTTGATGATTTTTAATATGTCTGATATTTTTTACTACAATATTTTTCATGTTGACTGAAAACTTCAATGACTGTTTTCGATTTGATTCTATGAATTATCAAAAAATTTTGATTATCGACCAATTAAAATATTTAATAAAACGAATTTTTTATTTTTTATGATTCATGTTTTCATAAATCTTCTCATATTACGTTAAAAAATTAACAAAAATTTTAGATGTTTATTCAGATCATGTTAAAATTATTCATTACATAATTTTCTTTTACCCAAATTAAAAAATGTCTTGAGAAAATCATGCTGGTCAATTAGGTTTATTTCGCAGCACTTAAAATCGTTTAAACTAATTAGAGCCTAACTGGCCGGTCCAGGGCTACGGCGTAAAATTGGATGTATGTAACGAGCGGAATCGTGGTACTTCTTCTACGTAATCCGACGTGTTCCGGTCGTTTCTGTTTTCCGCGTGTCCGCCGTCGGAAGGCTGTACATTTTGATGTTTGTGTGGGTGAATTTAACGATAAATGCAAATTAAGCTTTTGTTAGTATTGTTAGATAACAAACTAGACCTGTTCTGTTACGTTGACGTACTGTGCAGCGTATGCAAAATGTAGCAAGTTCGTTATTCTCTTGGTAATACTTCAATGTGGAGTGCATTTACAGTAAAGCGATCTAAGTAGGTTGCATCTATCTTGATGTCCAATTCGTGTCAAGGTCTTCAATTTATTGCTTCGAATTAAATTGTTTGGTTCTTTTAGTCTGATTTTGTTTTGTTACGATTTCCCGCTTGCTTTAAAAAAATTCGTTGTATTTCAGTTACAGTGAATATATAATAATTGGGCGATTAGTTTTTATTATGATCAAATGTCAAGTGTGAATTGATGACTCATTAAAAAAGTTATTATGCAAAGTCTAAAGAATTTAAATATATTTTTATTTATTTTTTCTATTTGAATAATTTACTCATGAGCTTAATCGCGTGATAATATTCTACATCAAGGAGTTATGTGCGATCTTATAATAAAAAAACGATGATTCCGCTTGCGAAAATAGTTTCGAATTCGATAAATTTACTTTTCACAACATTCGTATAAATAGTTCGCTAAAAAGTGAAACCCACCTGCGACTGTTCTTAAAATTAATTTATTTTGTGTATGAAAATAAAAAATACGGAGAAGCAACAGATTGATATACGACGAATGCTTTTTTCGTTCGTTCTCCCGGTTACGAGGCCCGACACCTTTATTCAAATTTATGGCGGTCGGTGCCGTTTGCGAATACACGTAACGATCGCGAATTTTCCAATTTTTCCGACATTTTCGAAATTGAATTTTTTCGCGCGCTCACGCTTTAACGAAATGTTTCATCTCTCCGTTTGGTGTTTATGTTTCGCATTATGTATACCCCCTGAGGAGTCCTTTGAACTAAATTAACAGTATCGGATCGAAACTGTGAAGTGTTTATAGTTATTTTAGAAATACATCACAAGTAAATCTGCTTAATCATATGTAAAGTACTTGAGTTAAATTGCATCTAATTTTATTCGTCGCTTTAAAGCTTACGTGCATCATTTCAGCCTGAAACGTTTCCAGGCAACGCTATTTTTGTACGAAGTGAAGCAAAGTTTACAGATGTTACGGTCGCTGTCATATTCTTTTTTGTCTCCTCGTTAGATGCCATTGCAAATTACCCGCGGTACAATCTCACTCTCTTTCTTTCATCTCTTGACTTTCTGCTTTTTTTCTGAAGTCAGTATTACGCGCCGATGCCAAAGTACTCTAATTTTAGGGACGAGAATCCGACACATTTTTTGTAGTCACTAAAGGTTTCAGCTCTCAATTATTCACTTTCCTCACACGCTGTAATACGAAATGGAAATACGCGATTCGTTTGATAAAAAATATTCAAAAACAGATTTTATTCAGTGATAAATTTGATTATCTAGGGCAGATAGCAAATTTTGTATAATATTTTCTTAAATTATCCAATGAGCGAGAATTTTCTTACTTATCGAAAAAAAGTTATTTATTAACTTGAGGAATAGAATAAAATAATTTATAATATTTAACGCGATGGCAATTAAGTGAATATAATATCAAGTGACGCAGTTTATTTTTCAATGACGAGGGTTAGCCGCTCTTGCGTTCCTAAGGCTAGGATTTCACACTCGAAATTTTCGATAAAAAGTCCTACGAACGTAGTATAATTACGCGCCTACGTTTTAAAATAAAGCCGTGGCAATAAATCCGCTTATTCCGAGAAGTCGTTAATATTTATCGCCCGTCCGTCACACGAATGTTTCGCAAAAGATGCGACCGACAAGAGAGCATTCATTCGGCGTCCGGCGCATATTTTCGCCTCGATTGCACAAGCGAACTTTTCCATCTAGCCGCGGCCACTATCTTTTTGAAATATGACACTTAATAAATTAAAAACGCCCGCGTTGAAAAGGTCCGACGCGTTATTCGTACGGAAAAGCTCCCGAGAGAGAAAAAGCTCGCTCGAACGATCGCGGCCGAACGTGAAAAATATCCGACTTTGCACGGCGCGCCAGTGATCGAGCGTTCTGGCTTAGTGTGTATAAACACTTATTAATTTCAAGGCGGAACTAGACTTTTCTATTTGATCTAATGAATGCTTTTGGTTAGTTTGTGCTGTATCTGTTTGAATTATTTCTGAATCCGAGCATGTACTAGATATCGTAAATGGTTGTCCTCAAAATATATTTCATACGTCAATTTGATTTAAATTTTTTTTTTCCAATAACGTGCGTGTATACAATTATTATTCATTATTTATTTGATCCAACTTCTAACGGTTCTTTTGTGTTGTTTTAATACAATGCTTCGGGATTTACTAAAGTCATTCGACACAATGTGCATATTCCGTGAGTGTCGGCACAATGGGTACGAATACGACGCGACTACACCATTTAGTATTACCTGAATCGTTACGATAACTGCATTGAATTAAATTTGTTTCAATGAGAGATTTTATTGTGTTGGTTTATAGTTATTGCGGCGTTTAAGTGTCTTCAAGCACGACTCTTCCAACTCGCGCGATCCTCGACACTTAATATACGATATCCATCCGCTCCGTGTATATTATTGTGAAACTTTTTTCCTTTATTACGTCGGTCATGACAGAAACGAAAGTAGATTTCCATGATTTATTTTATCGTTCAAAATTTTGGCAGCGATGCGAAAGAAACCGTCTATTTTTAAATAATAAACGAAAGCTCCGGCTGCACCGCCACTATGCCGCATTAGCGCACCGTTTTGAAAACTGCAAACGCGCCCGAACCGCCGCCTTAAATCCGAATTTAATTAATAGCGACGAGCCAGAAACATATAAAAATTAAAAAAGGGACTCGAGCCGCCGTTCAGGAAGGCCTGTCCGGGGCAAAAGAAAACAACAGGTGCGCCGCATTCCGCGTCCAATATTAATATCCGGGATTAGAGAGACATGCGCGACACTCGCCGCCGCCGCATTCATTTTCCGCGCACGGTGCAACAAATGCTATTTCTGCAGCCGAAGAGCGAATCTCGCGCACTGCGACGGCCATATTTCGCGAAAATTATGCGCTGGGTATGGCGCCGCCATATTGCCGAGCTATCGTGCGGTGCCATCGCTGGGATGGCGTTATTTCAGGCGGGACGAGGACGTTGAGGAGCGGGTAGTTGTGGTCTTTGTTTTCGGTGTGGTTGGTGAATGGATTTCGGGGGTGGTTGGTTTGAAAAAAAAAAATGGTGTTGGTTTCTCGTTTTAGATATGTGCGGTGAATCGTTAGATGTTAAATGGTGTTTTTGATAAATGGGTACATGATCTGTTTATGTTTTGTTGGTTTAATTTGGTTAGCGATGGTTTCAATAGGTAGATTTGATAATATCCGGAAAATTTTGTTTTTCATTATATTATATAATATAATGAAAAAAGTTTTTTAAGCACGAGGCGCTCTTGGTTATATGATTATGATAATTAAAAAGATATTTTCTTTTAACGCTTAAATTAATGTCACAAAACAATCATGTCATAAAAATTTTATGAATAGAAATAAGAGTGTTTGATATGTATTATGAGATAACGGTATGATGTTCAATTAAATGTGATGAAACGCTTTGATTGTATAATTAATAAACATTTGTCTTTCGAAATTTGACGTGTACATGTTTTCATGCGTTCAATCGAACATTCTGTTTATTTTAACTATTCAAATATTGAAATATGATCTAATTAATTTCTAAACAAAACGCACCAATCAAAGCGCATCGAGCTTATAATATTATACGTACCAAACGAACTCGAACAATTTCCCACGTCGTAAAAACTAAACAAACACACACCCAAACCATACAACATTGATTTTACAAAAACGCACCCATCCAACGGCAAAACCACCCGCTGATAAGGCCATCGAGTACGGGCGCACGCACGCCTTCCAGATATTGCCGGGCGACTGATATTGCGGCCAAGTTTGTCTCTCCCGGCCGCCCATTTCGCAGTAATTGCTTTTCATAGCAGAACCGATACTCGTCGCCCATGAACGGGAAGAACGGGACTCCCTCAGCCGTTTAATACTACCCAAATTGCTCGGGTGTGTTGGGCGGGTGGGCGGCTTTCCGCCCCCTCGACGTTCATAATGATAACGCTCATAATCGCAAGCCGGCTCGCTTCTCTCTCTCTCTCGTTTTCAATAATGTCTCCTCGGGCTGTGGCTGTTTTCTGTTCCTTTTACGTTTTTATTCGACTTTTTTCCCGCGTTGTCGGGTGGTGAAATCTTCAATAATGGCGTTTTCGATACGGCGATTGAATATTGAGGCTTATTAACGACGAATGAATGTTCGGAATGAGCTCGGAGTTCGTTGACTCTCTGAATAAAATTCGGCGATGTGTGTTGTCGATAATGCGTTCGTTTCGATTTAATTAAACGTGATTTGTGGAGTCATTTTGATCTATGATATATCCATCGCTAGTTAATCCGAAAATACCCGATTTATACTATCTAATAGAATTTTAACGAGGTCATAAAAATATATTAAACATATTTTACGACGGATCTACTTATCATAAAAATTCGCCTTGAAAAACTGTTATTTATTTTCGGGATCGAAATAAATAATAGAAAAAATAAAAAGCGACGATGTCGCATAAAATTGCGACATGGGCCATTATCCGAATGCGCACATACGCCCGGCTGCGAACAAAGCCCGGGCCAGGAAGTAGTTGTCCGCAGTTTGGCGATGCGCGTGCTTTTTGTCGAACCACTTCCGGTCCAGCCAGCCGCTCCTCCGCCACCACTTCCGCCGCTAAACAACACCGCCGGAGCCACCCAAGGGATGCTCGCTGCGATGTGGGTAAAAAACAAAGGGTTTTTTGCGATTTTATTCGCGGGAGCTCGGATGCCGTTCCGTGGGAACAATGCGTTTTGTGTTAGTCGAAATTTTTGTGTTTTTAAAAATTTTCGTTTGATTAATCGTATGAAAAATATATTCGATTGTTTGGGGTTGGATTGTGTAGATTTGGGTGTGTGTGTGCGCCGCGTTTCGATTGTCACGTTGTCGGGTGATCTGTGTTTGTTTATGTGATTGTTATTCGCCCGGAAATTATCGAGCTTTCGCTATGCTACGTGCAGTGGCGCTGTTGCAAAATATTGTGAGATAATACGGACGTCCGCAAATCCTTTAAGATATGATAACAATCCTTTCGCGCCGAATTTCACTTGAGCCCTCCCGCGTTCCCTTGGGAAATCGTTCTCGATGCGGAGCCGTTTCAACTTTTCCCCTCAAAATATTAAAAAAAAAACTTCATCTCTTGCCGGTTTAATCCGTTCTTGCAAAAATAATTAACTTTAAAGTCGACCTCTAACTAATTGTTTCAATCTCGTTTCCCTTTTTCGGTCGGATACTCGCTGCTTAAATTCTTGTTAACTCCAAATTATCCGTTCCGCTAACAAAACCAACTTAGGTCAATTTTTTCACCCTTGTATAGTCGATTGATGCGCATTTTCACCGTTGCTCTCTTCATTTTTTTTGCGAGAGTTTTATCAACTTCTTTGTTTCAATATTTCGTATATTTTCAACGTATCCCAAGCACATACAATTCTAAATTTATTTCGATTTTGTATTCAGTGTGTAACGCAGAAGATACGTCCGTACTTAAAAAAAGTCGACATCGTTTTTCAACGCGAATTCTATTGAAGAAAAAAGCTCTCTTACGAGTTATTTTCAACTCAATTTATCCCAAAATTGCTGAAATACGACGCGGTCCTTTTATCCGCGCACCCTTTCACTTGCGTTCGATAAACACGCGTTCAAAATGTCGATTGTATTATTGTATGAAGAGCAAAAAAAATTGTGATGATATAAATTTTATCCTTTTGTGCTCGGTGAGGGGCGACTTAGCAACCTTATTGATAGTGTACGCGTTTTTTTTTTCCTTCTTCTCGGCTCTCCTTTTCTCTGTATTCTGGCTTCTATTGAAAAACCCACCCTTTTCTTCGCCGGGGCATGTTTCTTTTATTCAAAGCTTTTTAGCGCACTTTCTTCGCGGGACTTCTGTCTGATAACAGTGTGCTAGCGTCCCGTGTCCCTGCGGCCTTACATTTTCGCGTTAGCCATAACTGAAAAGCAACAAACCCTTATCCAGAAGCCGACACTATACAGAATAGACCAGCTCCATCTAGGACGATGTATTTATTTTTTGACGCCGCCAGATTTATCGGGTCCTCGTGACATTCGTACGTTTCAGCTGAAAAACACTAAATTTAGAAGGACGTCGAGCTTACCCCGTTTCGGGATGTGCCCGCGTGCTGGGGTCATTCGTCATCGCTGATTTATTTCATGTTCAAAAATTGCGCTTCGCATTTATTTTTTTCGTCGCTCTTCATTTCTGATAATATTAGCTCGGGGGTTTTTTTTCGTCAAAATTGTCACGATTTGTGTTAGAAAACGCAGAAACGCGGCAAAGACACATTAATTTTGAACGCAAACGTGCGTCATTCGCCCAAAGTTATTTCTCAATTAACGTTTCGAATATTATGTGGTCTTGACACATTTGTGTGTTTTACACGTACTTTTGCGTTTATTTTTATTCGATATCCGTAAATTTGGATGCAACATATTAAATGAACGTCACTAACAGTTTTATTGTTTACGTCTGTATAAATCGACTATTTTATTACGAGAAATATTATATATTTATTTACGTAATATTTTCACGCGTTTGTTTTTGTGATTTCATGAAAATTATCATTAAATAAATCAAAATATTTTATTTATAATCATTAAATAAATTGTATAGTAATGAAAGAATTAATAATAACGTAAATGAACACGATTAACAAAATTTCAGTTATCATTTTACGAAATTAAAATCTTCGCAAACAATACGACCGTTTTCAAGTAATCATGTAATATAATTGATTAAAATAATATTGTGTGCTACGTCATGAAAGCTCGAAATTTCCCCGTCGACCATAATTATCGGTATCAAAACGGCACGCACACTCGCAAAAGCAAAGCGTACACGTTTCGCTTACGTTATTTTAACAACGACCAGATAAGATAATAGTAATTGTAGTAGATTTACGGGTCACATAAAGCGAACAGACCGTCTTTAATTAAACCTTTCCCGGTTAAGAGTGGTCGTGCGCGCGTTCGGTACGTTTCTCTCGCCGGCAACGGAACTTCCTCGCTCTCTTAATTTTCTCGCTTTTCCACCGCTGAAATTTCGCCATACCCACTTATATACGAATGGGATACATCGTATAGCCGTTATAAGAGTATTTCCACGATCGGAGAATTAACGTGTCGCATCCGACGGACGTTTGACCGTAGCCGATGTCACGGGATCCACACGAGTGACAGCCCAAATCAACGTGAATCGACGTGATTGGCAAAATATATATGTGGCCGATGGCCAATGACGTACACTGATAGGATGGACGTGATCCGATGTGCAAATCGTTTGGGTGCCAATGGGGAATGGTGTCGTTGTTGCATCGCGGATTGCTCCCTTTTCGCATGTCCTGCTTTGTCCGGTCGGTGGTGTTGCGGTTCGCTCCATTTATTTTTTAGCGGTGTTACATCAGACGCCACGGTTGGCCGAGTTCAGCCTTCGCAGTAAAAATAGCAAATTCCGAGGAAGTAATGGAATTAACCGCGACGCAATGTCTGCGCAGTTCCATGCAGCGGTCACCAACCCGATGTGGAAGTGTATATGCCGTGAGATTTATTCGTTTTGTTGTTTAGTGTTGAGATGTTTTTTTTTTTAATGTATTAATTTCTGTGATTTTTAAATGAAAAAATTCTAATTGCCATTTTTAGTTAGTTTATGCACTTTTAGTTCGTGTTAAATTGTTATGTTTATATTCTTTTGTATTTGGAGAATATTAAGTTTCATTTTAATTGTATTGCATATAAAACTTAATAAGTATCACACTCACATAGCCATTATATAATATTTCCCCTAACGTATCTCAAATAGCATGAAATGAGAAACCGCAAAACTACATTCAATCATTAATAAAATCTCGAATCTAAAAACACATTTTATGCATTGAAATTAATTAAAATGTGCATAAATTTAGCACTCTCTTAAAATACACTTATCGCATTCTCCCATCTCATATAATATCGTTGGCCGTACAAATGATCTCGAGATGTTTCAATTTGTAATGAAACGAATAAATTTCCATATCATTCGTATAAATTTGTATCACAATACGATGATCTTTCAAATTTTTTTAATAATTAGTTTCGCAGTCTCGACTCGCTACTTTTCCATCAATTTACCTAATGCACCCAACACCAGAGAAGACACCGCAGCCACCAAAGAAAGCCTCACTCCTCGTTCGAGCGAACTACGAACACGTAGAGGAAAACACACGACACACCAACCACGGCGCCCCCAGACGGCTGCGCCCCCCGCGGGGCGGAGCGCCCCACGTAAATAACGTGGAATAATCCGCGAGCGCACCTGCACGCCTCGTGTTGTTATAAATTCGACTAAAGCTGCACCTAATTTGACTCCGGCGCCGTGTAACACTATTATCGTGGCCGCTGCCGCTTTAATGGGTCGCGAATTCGCCACTGCTTCGAATTATTTGTGTCGTGCCCTCGTGTGGGAGGTGAATCGCTTTAGTGGCGTGATGGTGTTCTCGGGTGCCCGTTTGATGGGGGTGGGCTGTTTGTTTTTAGGAGATTCGTTCTGTGGAGGTTTTCGGTGGGTTTTGATGAGGTTGGTTCGTTTTTATGCTTATCGGAAAAGCTGATTTGTTTGAAAAGGTATTTGGATGGATGCGAATGTGGAAGAAATTGGATGAGAGTGAATCAAGGCGAAAAAATGTTGTAGGGGGTTTTCATATGTAATGGTGATGCAATTTAGAGTCTATTATGTATTATTTTGCATAGTATATAGGCCCGATGTCAATAAAATCGGCTGCGGTTTTGTTAAGAAACGGAAAACGATAAAATGTGAAAAACCGATTATGTGAACTCGAAATGCGTACTCGATTTGAATATTTAATATTTAATTAATAAAACCAGTTAATTTATTCAACATCATAAAAAAATGAAAAAAAAGTCACGAGCGTCATCTACACACACGAACGAAAAGACAAATTCGCTATTATATATGGGGGATAGGGGATAGTGATGATGTAAGTATTTGATTAAGTCAATGTCGTCGTAAAGACAAATATAATAAATGAGTTGGTGGAAATCCGCTTTGAATAGTTTCAATGTAAATTTAGATTATTTCTATTAATATCAACGAAGCAACTTAATTTAAATAATATTAAGTAGAACGCGTATAAGAGTTTCTGTTTTCTCAGTGTGTTTAACGGTACAGAATCTATCGTTGTTAAAATTTTAATGTAAATTTCATCAAATATAACACGCAAATCAATTAATTTTTAAAAATCACAACTTTTTTTAAATATAATTGAAAACGATATCGAAATAAACTATCACTTTTTCTGCATCTTCGTGACAATTGAAAAATTATTTGGAGAAAGAGGTCCATAAGTCGTCTTCGCTCGAAAAAAACCTCAATTTGCATATTTTCTAATGAGATACAGAGAGGAAAAGTCATTGAATATATCAAAATAGTTTGACATGTTTTGCTTTGAAGTCGAACGACAGTTATGTCTCCATCGCGACATTCGTTGCTATTAATCATTTCGCATCTTCTGTTGCGTCGTTTTGGCATGTAGATGCACAATTATTATATTATATATTTGTAAACATTCTGAAAGTAATTTGAGGTTGATGTAAAGCTATTTTGAAATTGGTATCTTCAGTTAAAGTTTATTGCATAGTCAATTATTATATATAATTTTTCGATGCCAAGTTTACTTAATTTATTTTGAAATTTCAATATTAAAATGTAATTTTTTCAATTTAAATAATAAATTTTTCGTACTGAAGCTTTCTTAAAATTTATGCGCAAAGATTTCAAAATATTTACCGAATCTCAAATTGCAATTTGAATCTTGTGCTAACGTGTGGATTTAAATATTCAGAAAATTGAAAAATTTTCGTGTTCTCCGAATAGGCTAAAAACAGAAAATGCAAGTGAAATTTCTTCGACAAATTTTAAAATCTATATTCACACCTGCTACACTTTCTAAATTTTACTTTTTATTTTACTTAAAATGGTTTCCATATTTTACATCGATAATGAAATTTCAAAAGAAGACACGTTTGCAGAAATAAATTGCATTACCTCTTTCACAATATTTCAACGTAGAAAAACATCGAATGGAATATTTTCATTTTTAGTGCACACAATAGATTTCCGAACACACCGACACTGCAAACGCTCAATATTCTGTCTGCAACCAAACAAACATGGCTGAAATTTTTCAAGGGTCCAACAACGCCATGTAAAAGTTTCGTCCTCGCATCTACTTTACAATTCTCAAAGTGGATTTCGATTACCGAACTCATGACAACGTACATGGTGTGAAAACGGCATCGCCGAAGCGTCCTCCACCTCACCAGAAACGGTGATAGTAAAAAAGAAGGCAACGCAACGTCTCGGCTATATTAAACTCGCGTTATGTGTTTAGTTTGCGGATAACTCGACCCGTCCGAGTACGAGTAATCCTCAATTGAAATTCAAAGCGCGGCTGTCACGGCCAGGTTAAAAGCTGGCTGTTTTTGTGCTAGCTCGGCGCTTCCCCGAATGAGCTTTTGCATTTGAAATAAGGCGGCTCGAACGAATCGGCCACAACAGCGGCCGGAGGGGGGAATAAAACAATGCGGGAGAAAAAAATCTTATCTAATTTCGCAGTTTTACGAGCCGGGGAAACTCGTTAATTTGAGGACTAGCAGACGCCACTTTATAAATATTAAGTGTCTGTTCGCGTTGTTCGGCGTCGTCTTGACTCGTACTCTGAGTGTATACTACAGCCCGCTTGTGGACTATAATGGTGCAGCGATCTTCAAACTTTCCAAAGACGATCTTTTCCATGTTATATAAAACCGTATTGTTTTACATATCTTCAATACACTGTGATACTATCGACATCTAAAAATCTTCTTCCCCATCGTTTTCTTCCAGCTGAGACCAACAACCTTCTAATTCTTCTATATTTCCATCTGAAAATCATTATTTATTTCAATATATAAATAATACAATGCATGACGTTACAACTCCTAGTTTAGTTTAACTGTTTGTTTCAAAAATTAAAATTTCCTTTTTTTATTCCCCCATTTTGGTAGTCTTGGATTAACGCGTATAAAAATCGCGTTAATTAAAAAAAGCGACGAAAGTCGCTCCTCATAAATATTGAAAACGTTTTCCTCATCGCACATTATAGTCGAAAGTCTCCGATGCAAGTACCTATTGCATGCACGGACACGTACTTACATTTATACAATTGGCCTTTTATAATGTATTCCGCACGTTGTGTAATATAGCGTTTTACCCTGCAACCCCCGCGTGAACGTAGCGCTTTCCTGGTCATACCTAATGGAGGTTTTAGCATTTCTACACACCCTTGGCTGACCGAGGTGAATATTAGAATTATTCATACGGACTTCCTCTATTAAATCTTTGAATATATTGTTGCGTATTGTGCACATAACAATCCGCTGGAATCTTATAACATTCATAATTTATTATTTCGGCACACACCGCGGGTAAATAATGCGTTGCTGAATACGCATATGACCACGATACGATATTTTGTAAAATAAATGTACACCCAACCCTCTTTTCACACGGTTTTTTTCGACGGTTTCGAAATAACACGGTTCAAGAAGAAGAACTGATTGTTTTTTTACACTTTTATACGATATTAAAAAAAATGTATTTTTATGCCACAACAAGATTCGGTGCAGGCCAGTTTACTGTCATAATTATATGTGTAATTATAGTTATTAAAAAAAAAAACAATGTTTGTTGATGATATTCGGGTTGTGCCTTCCCTTCGTTATACTTTTGCTCATCGTACGCTTGACCCTGACTCCGAATTTTGGTTATCTGTATCTCTCTGATTGAAATCTTGACATCTGCATACTTGGGGCACCAAAAATTCCCGCATTGTAACTTGATTTTATTGCGAGTATTCACACAACTAACCTACCGCGCCGGTTGCCGCATGCGTATTATCACATATAATTCAGACATTTAATTAGCGATAGATACGTTATTGTATAGGTATATTTTTAACCCACTTCTGCTCGCTGTTTTTTGAATAAATTTTTTGTTTCATTTGATTTTATGCATATATTATAGTTATTCAAATATATTGATGAAACCTAAATATCACCAATTTTTTTTATGATCACCATACATTTTTTTCACACGGTGGTCTCTGGAGCGTATCCTCCGTTTAAAAAGAGGATTGGATATATATATTAATTTTTTTATTACTAAATCAAATATACTAACGAAAAAAAAAATTATAAATATAGTGGACACTTATTACATAATATCTTATGTCGAATGTTTGCGCAAAATCTCGAATAATTGGGGTAAATATTTACGACGCCAAATGTGTCCGAGCCGACGTCCAAAAGCATTTTTCGTTATGTAAAAGGCGATATTCCCAAGAGACTCGCGAAGCGTTATGTGACGCGCAATTTATCGTTCTTTTTTTTAATTTAAACGTTATCAGATCTCGGCCGAAAAGCGTGTGCCAAAAGTGTGCGAATGTGAGGAGTTCTCGCCGCCGCGGCCCGCGCACAAATCATGCGAATTTTACAGAAACAAAACCCATAAAAGAAAATTACAATGAAATATGAAGACAGCGCAGCGGCGGGCTTATTTAGGCGATCGCAAGCCACCGTAATGGCCCGCGCGCACCTACTTACCCACTGTGTCTGCTCTAAAATGAAGTACTGCCTCTGCTTCCCTCTTAATTCGCTTACTCGTTTTTTTTTACGATTATTTTCATTTTAAATATCTTCACTTCGTTAAGCCGGGAGAAGGACTCTCGAATAAATCCTTTTTTAAACTCGTATTTCGCAAATTCGCTACGCTGCGCATTCTGTAATGCTCACTTTTATACGCTGGCGACAGTTCAACCCGCGACGTTTTGGGGACAATCGGATAACTTGGGATTTATACATTTTATATGTTTGTTTATTTAGAATGCGTGTATTGTATGGATATGTTTTTTTTTTAAACGAATAAATCATGCGAAAATCTGACCTTTCGTTTTTTGTACGGATTCGAATCTTTAAATGACATCGGTTATAAAAAGAATGTTTGCAAATATCTGAATTTTGCTTTATGTTCATATGTAGTGTAATTGAAAGAAAATACAATGTCTTCTTTTCAGATTTTTCTTAGATTATCCCTTTTATAAAAATAAACTGATCTGAAAAAACTTTCATACTCACAAATAAGACAATATAATATTATTTGTATACTACACCCTATCTTCTTTTTACACTAGGGATACGTTCCCGTATAAAAAAATAAACGGTGACCATATAAAAATTGGAGATAAATTCGAACAGTATAAAACTTCCAACCAAATATAATTTATGAAAAATGTGTTATGTAAAAAAATTCCACCATATAAAATCATCAAAAATATTTATTTCACAACTATAATTATAACAGTAAACTGGCCTTCACCGAATCTTACTATTGAGACATTATTTTAAATTTTTATACCATATAAATGTGAAAAACACATGCAAAAAATAATCGTTTCTTCTTCCTTGAACCATGTTATTTCGGAACCATGCAAAAAGAGAATCGGGTGTACTACGTTACAATAAATAAAATAAAAAGATATTTCTGCCATCACGGACCGATCACGATCGCTTTTACATGTTTTTTTTTTTATTCTGGCTTCACTGAAAAAGAAGCATCTTTAATCTCGCCAGAGTTAAACTCCGAACTGATTGCCGTCTTTACACAGCAAAGCTAATGTACTCCGCGGGCAGCAAAACGAACGCGACGAGAGAGTGCACTGCGCCGTTCCCCAACTCGAACAAACTCGAAATCCGACTCTTTCATACATTTCGGTCACGTCCCGCGAACGAATCGTGGAAAAATCGGATACCGCATAAGAATGCATTGCACACCAGAAAAGAACACGGCGCAATCTAGATTCGGCCGACGTACGAAAATTCGAAACCGCGCAGCTCTGCCGGCCGTAGGCTGTCTGCTTTTGCCGTTCTGCTCTGTGCCGATGCTGCGGTCTTTGGCTAATTGGAGTGGGAATTATAAATGGATGACGGCCGGCTCATTCGTCTTATAAATATGTAACGTTGAACGTTCGGGGCGACGTCCACGACGAGATGACGGGAACAATGCAGGTGGGACGTTGAGTCGGGTGACTGTGATTCATTGTTCGCGCGGATGGGTTTTTTGATGGGTTGGTTGGGTTTGCTGGAATGTGTGTGTATTTGGGTTGTTTGTTCTATATTTGGAAATTGTTTTTATTTTATGTTTGGAATTGAAGATGATTGAGTGATTAGTTCTCTGCACTTTGAAAGTAGGAGATTTAATAAGAGACGGCGAGATGTTTGTATTGTATTATATAAAATATTTCATTTGAATTTTCAGAAATAATTTTAGAAAATATCATTTGATTTTAAATCGTCTTAGCCTTGATGAATACACCGGTTCTCACAGATCAGTGAAGCTAAACGACAACTGTTACGGTATGTACGTGCATGTACATACCGTTTGATCTAACAATGAGATCATTTAGTACAATTTGATTTTCAGTATTTAAACTCTTTCAAAAAATTATTTTCTCGTTTTTTCTGTACTGAAAATAAAAAAAACTGAACTTCCAATAAATATCTGAAAAACCTCTCCCTACAGTGAATGTTGTATTTTTTGTTTATCTAGTGACACTGACGTAGACGACCGCTTTTTCAGTGATTTTCCTAGGAAATGACAATTGAAATGATATCCCGTTACCTTATTCATTGATAGAATTTATATATAAAAAATTAAAAAGGACGGATTCAAACATGCGTTATAAAAAAACATTTTTCGATAAAATAAATTTCGAATCGAAATGAAAAAATATTCAAATTTTATTCGAATATCCAAAGCCGCAATCCGATTTTCGCGATTAGACGGATGCACACCCGAAGCTCGGCAAGCAGGCAGTATACGGTCTGGTGTCCACGAGGGTTGATAGCCGAGGTGCAGGTTCTATTATCTGAACGAGAGCGCGGAGACTCAGCGCCGTAATGTTAATAACGTGCCACAACTCACCCTGATTTATATGCGGCTGTTAGCAGACGCCCGCCTCTTCACGACCGACACCACCCCACCCACCAAAACACCACAAAACCACCCCAAAACCACCCCATCTCGCCAGTCTTCCCGCTGGCGCGACCCCCTGCACCGCCCCCTGCATCCGCGTCTTGTCGCCAAAGTGCACTTAAATTATATTTAGGCTGCCCCCGTGCACACGAGGTGCACTAATAAACGTCAACTCGCATTATGCTGAAATGGCGGTTGTTTTTTTTTTTTCGGCGATGCGCGGATTCGCCGTTTTCGCCGGGATGATTTGTGCGAAATTTTAACGCGCGGATTAGCGCCGTTTTCGTGCGGGATTATCGTGGATTATGGGTGTTATGTTGGGTTCGAATTGAAGCGATTAGTTATTAATTGGAAATTTAGAGATGGGAAATTATCGCGTGATCGAAATTTTAATTGAATATCGATAAATAGAAATGTGTTAGATTGATGAATTCAATTTTTCTTATTGAAGAAGAGTATTTAGGAAACTGAAAAAGGTCATATAATATACATTGGTTTCAGAAAATTTGAAAAGGAATCATTACGATTATCGATCGATCAGTCACTTGATCGATAGAACGATTGATCAGAATTATATTTAGCTTCTAGTCCGTAAATACCATAATTTCCGAAATAACTCGGTTCAAAGAAGAAGAACTGTTTTTTTTTCACTTTAACATGGTTTAAAAATTAAAAATTAGTATTTTTTGCCGTAATGTTAAGATTCGATGCAAGTCATTGTACAATTATAGTTATTAAATTTAAAAAAATCGATGTTTTTTGATTATTTCACATAATGAAATTTTTCCACGTTGCACATTTTTTATAAAGTATATTTAGATGGAAGTTCCATCCAAATATACTGATGGAACCTAACTCCAATTTTTATATGGTTACCATCATGGCCCCACATCTTGAAATTGGGCCTGAAGCCAGAAACTTTGACGAGCCCCCTCTTTTCAACGATTTTTTTTAATTACATATTTTTTATTAGATATCGACAAGTCGAATTATTTAAAATACAAAAACAAACAGAATCGAAAGACTCTGTTAAAAATACTGACAAAAAAATTTTATAAAATTAATCGATGCCGGGCTTTTTTGCAACCTCATACTTAAGGCTAGAGCTTTGCTGAACCCTTCTTTAGCGGAGACCTTGGTCACCATACATTTTTTACACGGTAGTCTCTAAAAAGTATCCCCGTGTAAAAAAAAATTAGGAATATTTTAATTACAACTTAATTTTTCCATAAATTTTTTTTTAATATTTCGAAATACAAATTAAACATTATTTTAATTCCCGATAAGTAACCTCAGTTGTCTAACATCACAAGCCTATAACAAGCCACTCTCTCATGCACACTTTCGAGCGATCGACCATAACAGAGACCAGTTCTTATCCTCAACAGGGAACAATCAAGAAAGAGCCACGTTCGAAACAAAGCACCTCAAACGCCGACAAAACAAGAAAAGTCTCGGGTCGGGGTTCATTATTGGTCGCGCGGTTCATCACTGGCGAGCCACTCTTCTGCGGCGGTATGGGGCGGACAACGCCGTCATCTGGCCGCCGTCGAAGGGCCGAAGGGATGCCATCGTAGGGCGGAAAAGAGGGTGGACGAGTTCCGGGGGTGGGCGTGGGGTGGGCACACTTTGCGCGCCAGACTTAAGCGTTCATCGGTTTCTTATTAAACGCGGCCAGGCGTCGGAAACTTGTTGTGGTTTGGGCGTTTATGGGGTTTTTTATTGTTTTGTGTGGGATGAGGTTTTATTTTTGGTTGGTTTGTCCGTTAATTGAGGAAATGTCTCTTTGTTGGGTGAAAAATGCGGTGATTCGTTTGAATTACATGAACCAGTTTTGTAATTGGATAATTTTATTATGGCGAGGTGCATTGTGTGAATAAATTGGGATTGTATGTTGAATTTTATTATGTTTATTTTAGTTTGACATTGATGATGCTTTATCGTTTATGATTATTTCATGGATAATATTATGAAATGAATTCACCGCGAAAATTATACGTTGGAAAATCGAATGCCATTTTTTTATCAACCTAGATTTTTTTTAAACTCTCGTACAAACATGTTCAATAGAAATCTGTAAAAAAAAATATACAGAACATTCGAAATGCGCAATACTTCGGCCGTGCAAACTGTACATTTGCAGACAACCTTCACTCCACGGACGAACACACCAACCGTGGCCATCATACAAACGACAATCCACACAAAACCTCATCCAACACCGACGAAAACGGTTTCCAATCGCTGTCGTATTATTCGCTGTCGGCTACCTTTCCATTTCCATGCCGGCGGAGGGCGGAGGGTGAACGAGAACCCACCCCCGCTTTCAACCCCGACGAAGAAGATCGCGGGCGAATAATTGCCGCATGCCGGGCATTTTTCCATCGCTCCCCGCAGAAATAATTAAACGCCCCTGAAGCCGCTCCTGCGGAACACCCGGTACTTACAGCGAATTCCGATTTACCAGCCTCCTCCTACTTCGCGTCGTTTCCATCCACTTCTCTCTCTATATAAGGACATAAACAAAACTCGTCTCTGGAGCACCAATACTAGGTTGGTCGACGTCACTATTGTATGCATGGTTGCTAATTTTTGCTTCCGTTCAATTCTCACACACGACAGTGTGCGCTTTCTGTTTAATTCGAATATTAATGTATTCTGGTTTTAATTAAATATGTCGGAAAAAAATTGAGATACTTTTATTGCACGTTTGTAAATTATAAAACAAAAAATGGAAAGCAGTCGGCTCGTGCATATAAAATTTACAACCTCGCCAAGGGCCATTTTACGACCAAAATTTTATTGAAGTACATGCGATACCCACTTTTTATTTTGTAGTGAATGTAAAAATACGTTTTTATACATGTTTTGCAATTTGAATATAGGACGGAAATAATATATTTAATAATTTTGCAATGTCAAAAACTATCAATAAACATTTGCCAAATATTATTTCAACTCTTTCTCATTAGTGCAAATATATTTCAACACAAATCTAAATTGCAGACTCGTTAAGCGACCAGACAACACCTAAATTTATTTGAAACCGCATCGCATTATCGGGCTTAGCTAACCGACCTCAAATTCAACGACCGTTTTCACAATATTTTATAGGAAACTATAACAGTGCACAAAGTGCATCGTTAAAGCGCGAACTGCGAAAGGTCTGAAACGGGTCCCGTTTCGGTCTGCGGATCCGTCCTGAAACAAAAAGGTGTCTGGTGTGGTCCGCGCTCGCTGACCGTGAACTGACTTACGGAATGGCCTGCTTGTTTCCCGGGCAACACGAAAACGCTCAATTATTCACAATAGGGATTTTCAGGGGCCCCTTTCGCTCCAGGGCCGCAATCTAATACTGAAAATTTGGCCGCAACCACCCCGCGAGAGTTTGAACCGAGTGACCCGCTTACAAAGGTCTCGAACCCGAACCAATAAATTAAAGTTAATAAATAACAACTTCACCTGGCCGTATACTTTCGATGTTTCGCATTTGTGTATGTGTGTGTGTGTGTGTTTGTTCGCTCGTACGTGCTCGAGAGCCGGGTCGTTTGCGTTTTCGAAAGGAAGATTCGAACTGTCGTTATTTATGAATCGGTCCTAGATGAGATATTGAAATGTCACGGAAACGAATGAAACACGCGAATTGTGTAAAAAACGAGAGTTGCAACCGAGCTTAATCAATATTTTATAAATCGTTTCAGTGGAAACAAAACAGCGCGTATCCATCATCGCGCCGGAGTGAATATATCACGTTGAGTATTATATTGTACGTGAATTATGGATATTTGTAAGCGACTTGGAAAAATTAACGTGCGAAAGTTTCTTCGATTTTGAATAATTAGCAAGCTATGTCTTAATTTTAATGTTTAATTTCCCCGGTTTTCTTTCGATATGCTAATTTCGGGCAATTTATGGCTTGTCGTTGTATTGCGACCATTAAAAATTCATCAGATAGCGAATCAAATTGTAATTTTAATGATTTACTAACACTATCACTTTCATTGTACGTGTTTTGCATAAAATTATTTTATCTAATGATATATTTTTTTTATTGTTTCAGGTATGTAACAACCATGAATCTGAACGATCGCGACACAGCACGGTATAATTTAAATTCTATAATTGCTTCCACAAATTTTCGGATAAACCCGATGTAACACAAAATTGCCAATTTGCTCGATATTATCACAACATAGTGCATTTGCAGCGGATATAACACCAGTCAATGTAAGTTAAACACGTCGAAAACCCCCGCTTTTGAGGTCATTTTGCACACATTGTGCGCACAACTCTCACTCTCGCTAATTTGAAATATTGACCGAATTTAATAATTGATATTCGCGAACAGGAGAGGTAGCGCGCGCGAGTTCGGCAATTTCGCGTGTTTCAACATTATAAATAACACTTTTAGGAATATACGTTTCGGCGCTGCGAAAGTTCGCAAGATTATTCCGAATAAATTTGCACAAATAATAATATCTAGCTCGTTACGATATCCGCAACGTATAGAAATTTAAATTGTATAATTTACTATTACACTGCGCACGCTGCTCACTCCCCCGCGTTTCGCTTAGAATATAGAAGACGGTCGAGGGGGGTAATTTATTTTATTTCGTGCTCGCTCATTTCAAACAAACTCAAATCTTCCGCGAGTCACTTAATTTAACTTATGGGCCGCGGAAATGTGAGAAAGTTTCGAAATTTCGATAAATTAAGCGCCCTCTGAAATTTGACCCGATTCCGCGGAAAAAATCACCAACATAAATCACTTTTTTGATAGTGTCGCTTTTCGAACGGTCCGCGAATTCGTTGCTATTCTACACGAAAATCTTCGATTGCGAAAAATTGAAAACAATTCTAATAAATCTCTCGATGGATAAAAGCGGTGTGGGGCACGATTTTCTAAAACTGGGTTAATTTATACGTAACTTTCGAGCTTTATTCGCATGAAAATACATAAATTTTCCTCTCGATATCCGAGCTTACATTCCTTTGATCTTGAATTTGTTATTTAGTTTGGTATTTATAGATAAGGAAATACTTTATTTTATATTTCTTTAATCCAATTCTTTGAAAAGCGATTCGTGTGGTCCGAGGCGCATCGACCGCTTGCAGACATTAACATTACAATTGTGTGCACCGGTTTTAACAGTTTACCCAGCAACAGTTCTAAGCTGCTTTCTCTCGGCTTCTTCATTGTCCTGTGGCGGAGTTTGGAACGTCACGGCGTCTAAACGCTACCTTTTTGCAACGTTGGTTAGAGCCCGCAGTCTGGCCGCATTCTACCATAGCCGCACGTTTTGCTGCATTTTTTTAGTGTATTTTTTTTTAAACATTTTCAGAGTCCTTGTCTGGCTCGGAACGCGTCCTCATTATAAAATTTACAGAGTTAATTAACCCGCCTTTTAAATGCGTTTTTTGTAACGACGTCGTATTTTTTGTTAATGCGATTTCAACGCGCGGTTCTCTCGTCTCGTTCCGACTTATCATGCATTCGCGATTTTGTTTTATTTCGTTTCTATACTCCGACTGATCGGCCGATATCTTTCTGAGTGCGCTGATGGACATACTGCGTCTTAAAATAATTGGGGAGAAGTTAAATTTCGAATAGATCGTAGACGTTTCCTAAATGTCTGTCTGTTACTTGTGTTTCGCGGGATATTTAAACGGATGCTTTAATTAATTCCGCCGTTGACGGGGCGCATAAAATCACCGTTGATTACGAAACATTTTTACCGTCGTTGATTCTATGGATAAGTTTCCTTATAAAATAAAAACTTTCGGATGAAATTTAACACGTCGAGAAACTTTGACTCTCTAGCATATTTCCGAGCGAAAACATTCATGAATAAATCACGCTCCCGCGCAATTTTTGCGCCGCGAACGTTCGCCGGTTGATACGAAAAGTTCGTTGGGAACTATGACGTGAATAAAATCGCTATATTTTTTTCGGCACGAAGAAGGCTCGATGCAAAGACAGAGGAGAATCCGTTCCATCCATTTGATGAAAACGGATAACCCATTTTTCGAACGAGCCTCCAATACGCTGAAACAAGAGCAATTGACTGCAAAATTTTTGCTGAATCGTTTCTGAGAAACTTTTTAAAACCGAAATTATATTTCTAACCACCCACTTTATACAATTATATACTTCGTTTCATTTCATTGACAATTTCTATTGAAAACAAAATTGCCAACGTCGAAGCAATCGTTAACGCGAAAAGGTCACAAAACACACGCTCGGGCGGAAGCAGGGAACCGCCCCTCGGAATAAGGGTTCATAAATCGATCTTCGATCGCGATAACTCCCCCGCATAATAATATAATCTATTATCGGGTTCTCTTCTGGTTTATTTATGCGTCAGGTCGCGGTCCACTTCGCGCCGACCGATCACCTGCCAATTTGCCGCAGGAAGGGCTTCGCGTCAAAGTGCTCCTCATCCGGTTAACAATTCCTCATTATTGCCGACGATTTATAACCATCGACGTGGTGTAGGTCGATTTATTATGTTGCCGAGCTGTGTACGCAGATCTGGATGTGCGTGCGTGTCGAAAATGTGTCCGGGTCGCGTATTAGGATTGATTGTTCGCCGGGTAATTGATTTGTCAGATTAATATTAATCTAAAGCAGCTTTTCATGGTTCATAAATTTTCAATGGTCAATTTTGCATTTTTAATTTGATTAATAAATGTTGTTTTTTTAGTTTTTAAATTGATCTTTTTATACATTATTTTAAAAATTTATTAAATAAAATTGGCGGTTTCTAAATTCTACTTTGAAGCTGTCATCGACGTGAAAGAAAATTTTGAGTAAGTTTTAAACCAATTATTACAAGATTATTTTTGAATAGCATGCGGAGTTGTATTGAGGGATAAATGCGTGAAAAATGTAGAAAAAGAATGAATTGCACTAACTTAAAACAAAATATTTTGTAATAGTGGGGTCCGATGATAGGTGTTATCCCGAGGTCTGTGACATATAGGGTCAAAGGTCTCGTCTTGTCTGTCAAATTGGTGGTTATTGCGATCGCAAAGTGATCAGCAAGGGCGTAGTCTGCTCAGCTCCTACCTCGTCTGCCTCACTGGTTGTCATTGCCATATACTTAGTGGACAGCGACCACAGAATCTAACACATAGAAACGCATACCGTTGGCCTGAGAGCCTCCTCCGTTGGCAGGAGACAGGTTGACTCTTTTGTTACCTGACCCTTATCAATACGATTTGGGGTAGCGCAATAAGGTATAGCCTAATCTGTCGCTTTAGTTAAAAAGGATTTTGAATAACAAATAGGTTGCTAATGATGATAATAATGGATGTTGTGACGTTTTTAATATCGCATATCCTGTGATGTATGTAATTTATTGAAATCCTGTCTATTTATATTATATCACAGTTGATATTTATGTGCATATAAACTCGCATGTTATGATTGAATATACCGCTTATCCCCAATTATTTAGCAATTCAAATGTCAATTTTCGATCATGCACATACCATCGATTGTATCCCGCGCGGTAACATTACCGCGGGATTGCACTTCATTTGAATATATCACAATAGCCAGCGTAATAAAACAATATCGATTTCGTTGAACTTCGCAATGGTTGAAATTACATACGATTTTCCCCATATCGACTTTCTGCATGCGCAACTACCGCAAATGCGACGCCGCAGAACGCCAAGTCGCAACACCGCAACACAGACAGACGTCGCAATAATTAATTTCCAGCAGACCGCCGATCAGATTGTTAATTTTCAGCCGAATTTTACTGTCGATCGTATCGTGCTCCGATTATATTTTATTTCATAAATCGCGACGAATTAATACGACCGCACGCCGATCGAGCGGAGCCGATTCCGAATAGTGCGGGCGCGTTTTAGTCTGTTTATGTGTTTTTTTTCGTTTTATTCGCGTGTTCGCTGTTTCGAATTGTTTTTTCATCAAATCATGCGATTTAAATTGAACGATATTTCATTGGTGCGTAGCCGGGTGCAATCAATCTTACCCGGTCGAAACTGACCGAGCCGTGTCCGACGAATCTATCGGAAATTCGGACCGTCAAAATGGGTGATTCGATTTGAAAAACTCGATCCGATGCTCTTTTTTTATGCATAATTTGAAATTTCTGTATAATTTTTGTATTATCATCATAATATAGGAAGTGTAGATATGTATATTATATTTTCTTTTTGATTGAGATTGAGTGTATTTGTAAAATAAATATATTCGTTTATGCAAAAATTAGTTTCGCTTATTTGATTAGCAATTATTTATTTTCAAAAGAACTTTCACCAAAATAAATACACTTTTCAATTGAATTTAATTATGCGTCTCACTTGTGAAATAAAATAATCATCTCTTAGTTTGTATGATGTGGTCATTGGTAAAGAATTTAATTTTTATGGGATTTATGATTGCTTTCCTCTTATGAATCACGCATACTTGAATGCATTTTTCAAGAGCTTTTAATATTTGCGTTTCGGGTTAAACTAATTGATGAGCAATTATATGATGAATTGGCATTGAAACTGCAAATCGCAAAATCTAATATGAAATTTCCAAATCAAACTCAAATTATAAAAATAAGTTTCAAATAGTAACAGTATTGATGTTAAAGTTCAAGTGTTAACTTTAGTTTGTTTATATTCATACTAGTTTGAGTATACACAAACTAACTATTGGACTAGATCTGTTTAGAAGGTGTACAAACAGACTAGTTTGCGTGTTCATTATTCCTTTCGAGTACACTCAAACTTGCCAATTTCGGATATCTATAAACATACTAGTTTGTTCATACACAAACGAAGTGGACACTCAAACTGTAACATTGATACTGCCATAAAAATCACACTCTCCTTTTCGATTTCGATTTGCGCCCCGACTTACAAAACACACACCAAAACATTGATTCGTGGCTATCTAAAACCTTCGATCCGCAATATAATAACGGCGATTCCGTCCCGGCGAACTTTACCCGCTAGTTAATTCGATCCATACGTGGCGGCAATCGAGCGCGGCTACCGTTTTACGGCGGCAATTAGGCGGAAGTCGCAGGGAAAACACCAATTCATACAGGAAATGCATTATTGGGCGAGGGCGGGACCTCTCGGCGAGGTCCGACCGAAACGAGGGCGGCTCCTTTCCCGTGAAGATGGTATCGTTTCCCGCCTATTGTGTCCGTTATCAGCTCCGTACCGCTCGACAATGGACGCCTCGCAGCTAGACCTCCTTCATTGTGCGAGCTCGGTCCGTCTTATTGTTTCTCATCCCTCTCTCGGTTCGTAAAAAAACACATTTCTTTGTATAATTGTTCCTCGTTAATATTTTCATCACTTTCGCCGGGGCGGGCGGAACTCCGGTTGTATTAAATCTGCTCGGTAATTATTATTTTTTTGTTCGCTTGACACGTATAATAAATGTCCTTGCATAATCTGGAGTAGGTGGGCTATTAATTTAATTATATTATAAAGTGGATTTATTAAAAGAATTTTGTTTGTTTCGGAGGGAAAATATCATTTTCATTTAAAATGTATCTGAATATTATAGCAGATAGAAAAAAAAAAAACGTTTTTTTTTTCATAATTGAACAATCGATAAATAATGATATTGTATGAATCACAAAAATTCATCATTGAATAATAAGGAAATTCTCGTACACGTCATGTTTTTTAACAAACCACAATGAGATAATCGAATGATAAAACGATACTCATTTCGTGACACTACAATTTTGCAATATTACTTATATTACATTTATATACATGACGGCAGAATTTGTATGATTTTAAAATAGTGATTTGCAATTGATATTTAACACGAGGTTGCGCCGCATAGAAAAACCCTTGTCCTTCATTAACCTCCTATTGTTTCGTTTATGGAATATGACCCGCATTACATTCAATTAACGCATTTCGAATCGTACATGAAAAAAAGCATTCAAGTGCACATAACGATCTCACAAAAGTGCAATTATAAATGTTAATCGAGTACGCCGGCTCGTCGAATACGGCATCGAACGCACAACATGACCGTTTTCGGAAGTCGTCTTTGCGAACATATAAATACATAAATATCGAGAAGCGAGCGCCGGCTTAGCCGATTGTCTCGAATTCATCTTTCCCAATTTGGCAAATTGAATGTCTTAATTAAGCGCGTCGTCACCTTTCATTAGCGCGTCGATTTTCCCGGCGTCAACTAGGCGGCTCGCTCTTTACCGCCTTGAAAATTAATATCAATCGATACAAGTATACGATATGCCGCAATTTTTCCAGACAGATAAATATTGATGTATTGCGACCCAGTTTGTGGTGGTTTGCGCATTGTTATTCGATCCGTGGTCAACGGGTGTAACCGTAGAAGCTGTAGACGTAGACCGAGGCGGCGCCTAGCCACCTATGCATGGCGGCGCCGTTCTGGCGTCTTTTGTTTGAATTCTAAATTAAATTATCCTAGTTGGTATTGCCGGATAATGTGTATGTCTTGATCTGCGGTCGGGTGTTATGATATGGTGTTTGGTGGGGTTGCGGTTTCCGTAGGTGGGTCGGAGTCCATGGATGGTCTAGGCTTCGCGGAATTGATGGCTTATCGATTTTGTTGGAGTCGTTTCTTTATGTTTGTACTGAATATTTTAATGGTTGTTTGAGTGCGTTTCGCTAACTTAATCTGCTTGGTTTAAAGAGAGTTGGGTTAACGATAATGATGACTATGATTGATTCGGATGCTTGTGAAGGCGACAGCTTCTCCGTGGTTTATGATATTGATTGATTCTATATAAGATTTATAACCATTAATTATGATCGTGAAAATTTTCTATTCAAAAAGGAATTATTAACATGTCATTTAATATTTTGTGCTATTATCGTTGAAAAATATTACAAATTATTATATTATATTTTCATAGACGATAGAGTACGATTTCATGTAGTGAGTCTAATGCACCATTTTATATAGATAAAATTGAACATTTCACATTATAATCGTTTCGTATTAAAGCCTCTAATAAGTATAGAACGAGACATTGGAGATAATTTGATAGCATCGTTACACTTTTTTTCGCTAGATCTCGTCGCGATTAAAAGTCCAATAAAACTAATTGCGAACTTTAAGCGCCGATTCGTGACGATCGTTAATTCTTACGACACATTAAATAAAAACCAAAGGCGTAAATATTATTGAAATACCTCTGTGTCTGATTTCGTTATGTAATCCGATTTTTCGCTAATTCAGTCGCTTTCGAGAAAGCTTTTCACGACACGTTTTCAAACGACTGTCATCACAGCTGAGTAAGTAACGAGTCGTTCTACGTAAGTGCACTACAAGCGGTATGGCAAAAGTGCAGTACAACAATGCACAAAGTCCCGCACGCGAGTACTCTAAAAACTTATAAAAAAAGCTCGTGTTTTATTTGAAAAGCAAGCTTTAATTCACATACGTTAACACGACTGCAATAATGCCGAAAAAACGAAAAAAATCGCGGAAAATTCCATTAGCACTGCGCGCTTTTTTTTCGTCCGTTTTGTACCGCCACCGAACAAAAGTTTACCGCTCAAAAATAGGTTGTAAATATTTGGGATTGTTGTGTTGCACGTTTTACATATTTATGAAAGTGTGAAAACTTGCATCAAACGTCCACGCTTTTATTCGATACATATTTTTCAACGTATCGATTAAAGTCCACACAATATTTCGCGCGATGTTCTCATCGTTGGATACACATAATATTTTATTTCGCACGTTTTATTTTCACCGGCGGCCACGTTCGAAAAACGGCTACAAAAATATGCACGGCTGATCTTTCGTTCCCAAAGTGCACACACAAATTTAATAACGGCCCGTTCAAGTTTCCTACTTTTACGGGCACTCGAAAACTTCACAAATTGTACACCGTTTCCGTTTTATGACTCTTCAAAGTGATGTACCTGTAACCTAAGGCAGAAATCGCGATTCGATCGTATTTTCATATTTCCACTAAGCATACGGATCATAGAGAGTGCACTTGAAGCAGAATTCGAAGCTTGTGTTAAGTTCTGGCAGAACATAACGTAGCGAGCGAATCCGGGAATTGTTACAGAGACAAGTTTCCGTTTCAACAACGGAATCGTGCACACACAGATAGACGTAATTTATACCTTTGTACACATACATTTCATAATGCTAATAACGCGGTAGATCGGTGTCGCGTTCGCCGTAACATTTAGCATTTCAGTCGGCGGTCGACCCACTTATGCAGACGAAAAAAATCCTCAGACGACCGACCGACCAACCGGTCGATGACTCTCGCAGAACTTGCCATTTATGTACAGACGACTCTTGCTGCAATCGATTCTCGGTACAATGATCTCATCTTTGATAATTCGTCTTTAAACTTGCGCCCATATATGACCGCCGGTAATACCTTTGCGAATGTAAAAAGTCGTGTGCATATGTAATGTGGAATGGTTTTTTTGTGCGCTTTGAAATGTTTACATTGAATTTGCGTCGTGTTATATATGGAATAATTAATCAATAAGGTCAATGATGTAATCCAATAACATGCGCTTTTATTTTGTGAGTGTTTCGTTTCGTAAAAATATCCGTCTGCATACATAAAATATATTGGCATCGTGAAAAATCAACGTCCATTAATTTTCGTGCAAAAACAGGTCTGCTAGATTTTCATACAACGACGCTCTCCTTATAAAATCTATCTTGTATCGATATTTGTAACCGTCGATTAATCGTGTCGAATTTTTTCCTTGCATAAAAATAAAAATAGAATTAGACTCACGAATTTTTGCAATAGGACCGCAATAACTCTCGTTTTATTTTGGTACCGATGCGAAGTTCGAAATGAAATTCGATTCGATTCGATGCTCGAACATGGGCAAAAGTACGTGTAAGTATAAGCTCGTATAATACAAACTCCTGTACGCTCAGTGCAGATGTTTTTAAAGTTTCGTGATAGAGGATCGTATTAAACGCTCGATTTCCCTTCGTCGGTTTTGTATCCGCGATAAGTTACGTGCCCGAGAAACCCAATTATCCTTATGCATCGTCAATGATTATTACATTAATGCTACGAAATTTCATTCGCTACAGTCACATACCTAAAATGGAAAATTAAATTCGAAATATGAAACTTTGGAGATACGTATACGAGTACTATTCGTACGGAACGTCGTACTATTTTATTAGACGGCCAGTTTCTCAGACCGGCGTCTAGGAAAAACCCATATAGCAATAAATTTAATGTTGCGTATAATTTTACTGGAAAAGGCGACCGCATATACCCCGACGGCGGTGTGTGATTCCGTGTGTAAAATGATATATCCTACGATCGAATATACGTGAAAATAGGTATACTGTTAAAAAATAAAAGAAAAAACCATGCGCATAAAAAGGAATTAACTTCCATAAATTGCATATTTATACGTCAAAGCCGCCTTGGTGCCGGGTTACAAATTCATTACCCATATTGCCGTGGGTAGCGGAGCCTGAAACCCCCAGGTCTCCTGTCCAATTATGTATATAAGTATTTTTAATAATTCAGCGGTCTAATTGGCCTAATAGCGCGATAATTAGTAAAACGGCTTACTTTTTTTCGGAGTTAACGTTATAAAAAAACGTGCGAGATAAAGTGTGCGGGTTGTGTGCGGATGCGTCTATAATCTCTCGTCGTGCGATTGTTTCATGAAAAACTCACTTTGTCGGTATCAAAATTTATAAAGCTAGTTTAATTTGAATATTTATGCCATGAGCTTCCGTTTAGATTTTTTTAATGAATCAAGTTTTATGCCACAATTTTTGTAAAATATTTCGTAAATCAGGTAATTTTGATAGTTGAGTCAAAAATAGTTAATGTTAGATTCATTGTATTTTTTATGTGAAAATTCATAAACTTTACATAACATCAAATATAATATAACATGCATTTTATTATCGGTTTAAAATATTCAATGCAATTGATTTTTATTAGAGTATAAAATCAATTAAAATTGTTTTCAACATCATAAAGTTCTAGCTTCTTATGAATAAATTCAAAAATTAATATTCCCAATTTTTGCATAAAGCAAGCTATTCATTAATCTTAATTATATTAATTCTTTTAATTGAATATGATAATCAAACAATAAGTGATGATTTTTTTTCGAAATGGATCATAAACTTTCATAGATATAGTTAAAAATATATAATTAAATTTTTTTCCACCGCCACGATAAATGAAGCAAACCACGCGCGCACGAGCCGCAATCGAATGTAGAACTCGACACCGAACATCGCAATAAATCAACTTTTGAATTCGTACATACGCAGCTTAATTGCAACGAAATTAAAAATCGTGCATTTTTATTGCACAACATTATGTGCATATAAAAATATGCGATGCGGCGCAACACGAACACGCGAACAAAATAAATCGGAACAACGCGAGTGCATATGTTTTATTCAGTTCTGTGCCATATAAAAATGGCCGATCGTCGACATCTGCCGGCTCTCATTGTCGTTCGTTATTTATGGACATCTCACGACGAAATATAATAGGCTCGAAAAGAAGAGTCGGATTCGCATGACGATCGCCGAACCGATGACCCCGCGCGATGACTATACATCACGTCCAATCAGCGCGATATTATATCGCCGCGATAAAAGGAGGCTTTCGCCATATGCCGCCTTTCCTCCGGTGTCTATAAATGGGCGAATTCGCCTTTCGCAAGATGTCAAAACGGTCCAAAACGGCGTCGGAAAAAAACACAATACCGTCTGGTGCGACTTTCTCTATGCGTTCGCTAATTGAATGGCTTTTGACAGTCGTCGATATGTTGACGCTCCGAGGCGAAGACGTTGTTTGTTAGGCTCTTTGTGTATGCAAACTGATGGCCTTGGGCCTGAAGTCGCGAAGTGGTTCATGAAAAATGCACGTTCACATCGAAAGCGGTTTTTTGTTGTTGTGAATATTTAGCCTATTGTTTGCGGCTATTGTGTTCGTTGGAAACCACAAGTCGATTGTTCTGAAATGCATAGTTTAAACTCCAAAAATTAATGCGGATTCGGTTGATTCCGTAAATAATGTGTTGCATATTTTCATTGGTAATTATTTCGTATGAGTTTCGCAGAAATAAAAATAATTTTAAATTATAGAATAAAAAATGCGGAGATCCTGAATGATATGAAAGTACGAAATTGCTCAAGACAATAGTGAGGAGAAAGCTTGAATGCTTCAGAGATATAATGAGCAGAGATAAGTACAGAACTCTACAACTGGATATCAAAAGAAAGAAACTGGCAGTTGCGAGCTCGACGGGAAAAGTTGCTGCAAATCAAAAACTTCAAAAATCAATCGTTCCAAAACACTAAAAAATATGCGCATAATTTATCATGCGTTGGCTGCTAAAATGAAAATCACTTAAAACGATTGCCAATTCAAATAAAACAGCCGCACATAAATATAATCGATCGAGCAAATCGGCGATTGAGATTTATGTCGTCGATCGACTCGAAAACCATAAAACACAATACCGCATACGATTTTTCGGCATAATACACCCGGCACCGTTTGCCAAGTTGTGCAATCCCGTCATAAAGCACACGCCTAATCGGACAATCTAAATTCACTCCATTGTGTGTAACCTCAATCAGGCTAACAGTCGGATCGACCCAACCGCAAATTTGGAAATCGAAGCCCCCCTGTAAAGCTAACAAGGAGCCACGTGACAGGTGTACGGCGACCACGTGGCCACCGCCAACAACCGGCGCTTAACAATGGCCAGCTTTTTCGCCACACTAGACCGGTCTCCAGCATGGCAACCGGCATTTCGCCGAACAGCATCTTCCTGCAGACGCATAACTCACTCTGAGCTGACTAATGCGTCCCCTGACATCAAACCAGGGCTTCGAAAGCTTCGATTCGATAATTTGAAATTGCTAATGATGGTTTTTTTTTAATGCTGCACAATTAACTATTAAATTGTATTTCAATATTTACCTAAGTTATTGTGTCAACTTGTTCGTTTTTTGGAATCGATATTACCAGAATAAAATTGCTTCATCGATCATCTAATATTTCAGTTAAAATATCTTTTTATGCCAGTGAAAATTTGGGCATGTTTACTACTAATACTAAAGATGACGCTTAATGGTGAACGTAAAATTATTTTCAGATGCTCATAATCAAGTTTCCTCTAACCAATGAGCCTCATTCGAATTCTAAACTAGGCATCAGCAATCTGTAATATAATCCGCAGGTCACCAAGTGACTCATTTGATGATTTCAAGTCACCCGCTATAGTTCCGCAAATAAAGGTAGTGGACGGATAAATTCAAAACATTGAATTTATTAATAAAAATTTTGACTAATTATTACCCAAGACCAAAAAAGGTTACCAACGCGTGCTATAAACGAACTTAATACTGAAACTACCTCTTACTATATGATTAACAGAACACAATTACTTATTTATTTGCGGACCATATCATATGTCTCATCACATTGTTACCACTGACAAGGATCAAGAACCGCAATTCAATACGTATTTTCATGTATCCGATTCCAAAATGCACAGCCCTGATCAACCGCCTACCGCCCACTAGTCCGCCCACTCGCGGATCCTGACGCCCACACACGTGCGCACACATAATAGTCATTGTGGACATGCACGTGTAAAAGCTGCATAGGTGCGCTCGTATGCAACGATGCGACTAATTGACGGACGCATTTGATCGAGGTCCGCCTGGATGCCCACGCAATGGCGAACGTAACGTGTGTGTCTGTAGACGGAGGCGTTTAAACGATTAAAGCATCATTATTGGATTAATGATTGTCGCTCGGGCGTCTGCTGATGGTTTATGGTGATAGCCGAAGACAATGCGGAGTGATGCAAGCGGAAAATGGATCATGTTTGGGCGTCTTTTGACAATTTGTGTGTTTTGCCATTTGGTCAATGTCATTCGATTCGTTTTTGAAGTCTAAGAAATAGCACGTTGACTATTATAGTTTATATTTTGATGTATTTGAATTCTTATTGTTAAATGATAATTGAAATTATTTTAGAGATACTAAACCCTTTTCAAGAAATTCAAGACAAATATAGAAGAGCGCAATAGAATACCTTATTTGAAAATTTAAATTTATTTTATACTATGAAATCACACACGACAAAACCTCCATTAAAAATTTAACTTAAATAGTGACATTTATTAGATTGATTACAGAAAGCATTAAAATAATCCCGATATTGAAGACGAACTCTCATCACACAGATTATTCACTTTCGTCTCTATTGTATCCGCCGCACTTGACCAAGCCCGCATAGTAATACCCTTTTCGAACCGGCACAACATGCAAACGCCATCCCATAAATACCGACCTACACCATCAACCTAGTCGCAAAGACCGTCGATCGTGACGTATGTCCAAGCGGTGCAATGAACGACAAAGCACCGCCGTAAAAGCCGCCTCAAAGCTCGCACAAAGACCGGAAAAAGCTCCGGTCGGCAAACGAGGCTTAGCCATGTCATTTTTCCGCGCTGGGACATCCTCTGGAGTGCAATCGAAAGCGTGCCTAACTGCTTCAACACGTTCGCTCAATTAATTATACCTGACGACTCATTAAGGGCGCTCCAGTACGCTCGGTTGGCGACCGGTTCGAATGCACTCGTCCGATTTTCAGTGCAACTTTTTCAAGGGGATGCTGAAAAATGACCGGTTAAAGCTCGTAGTGCAGCGTGACTAAATATAACTTTGCTAGAGTCGCGCCGAAGGTTTTTTAAAAATTGAATTGTATGAGTCATCTGGGATTTTACGTAATTAAAGTTATCTGTGGATTTAATGTTTGATTTGTATTTTTATGAAAAGAAAATAATTTAGATTGATGATATTACATTGAACTTGACTACAAGAATGGAACTTTTTCGTATAATAAGATGAAAGGAAACCTAAAGTATTTTAAAAAAGAATAAATCGTATGTTGAATGGATACAGGTTAACGGTGCTTGATCTCATCGATCTTCTGACCATACCACATGTTGCTTAACTTCTGTGATTCGTTAAATGATTCATATGTTCATCAAGGTTAAACTATCGACTTTACTCTATATATAATATATATATTTACAAAACGTGTGCGTGACATTTTTGAAGACAGCTGTCTTCAGAACACATCCACATTTTATGATAATATCTTGAAGTTAAAAAATTATCTAAGAAATTCCATAAAGTATTCGAGTTATGAAAGATATTTATCTTGAAATACTTTCATATTTATTATTTTTTCATTCAATTACGGAAATAAACCAATTTGAGAAAAGTCACTAATTATGTTATGTATCGCCAAGTTAAAATCGCGACTTTCGGGTGCCGACGACTATATCGCGGCACCGCCATCTGCGGATTAATTATCTGCACATCCTCGATTTATGCCCGGGGCGAAATTTATAATCGTATTTTCCTCACTTAACAAGGGTGGATTAATAGCTGTAATAAATACGTGTGCGGTTTTCCAAGCACTAAAAGCTCGGACGATATTTTTAGACCGTAAGTTTCGGGCCGGCGCCGCGCGTACAACACCGACGCCTTTAAAAACGGCCCGTTCCAGCGGGATAATAGTGAATATATTCCCGCACATATACATATGTATATAAAACGTAGCATCGGGATCGTTGCGGCGGAATGATCGCCGTAAATCAGGCCAGGCTAACAATTACTGCGAAATAAGGCGGTAGCCGATATGTGCAAGTTGGGCGAGCCTAATGGCGCGTGCACTGAAATACGCGCGTTGCAACTGCAGCCTATAAAACGGCACTAGAGATGCACTTTGCACATACTGTATGGGCATGGTGTATGGGCACGGGATCGGCCCGTACTATAAATCCCAATGAAAGTTTGTACAGGTTTTGTGCTCGCATATCTTCTGTTCTTCGCACGCGAATAGCTATTCGCTTTCGCGGTCGGCTGGGCTTCGCCATTGATTGGGAATTCGGGTGTCGGGTTTGGTTTGGGGGCGTTTTTTGTGTAGAGTGATTCTGTAATGTTTTTTTAAAATGTTTAAGTAATAAAGAAATTGTGTAAATAGGCCGGCGCGTGTTTGTTAATTAAATTTCGGCAATCAACGGTTATAGTAAAAATCAGACTAAATTGTTTATTCAACTCGTGTACGGCACGCGCTCGTTTCTCATTAACGCATTTTATGCGGTGTATAAAATGATAAAAAATTATATTTGTAAATTTGATGTGTACGTGTAAACTACACTTTCCACTCTCTTTTTAATTGAGTGAGTATTTTCGCCTTCGAGTAACCAAACGAGCGAAATCATATTTCGGAGTGCTCGGAGAAAGTTTTGGACGAAGTTTAAATTCGCAAATCGTACTATCTTCAATAGTTACGTCGAAAGTTTTGAGAAAATGTTCTAAATTTTCCAACAATGTTTTGGAAATTTTCGACGATACGTATTATTTAATTAATTATTTTTAAAACAATGAATGACTCGAAGATAAATTGTAGCGTTACACTGCGTCGTACAGTTTGCGCTTTAATAAACGATATTGGATACACGAAGCGCTGTGTATTGGTATCGTTTCCTATGAGGATGTAAGTGTTGCTTTATTGCAGTCTTCCTGAAAATCTTTTATTGAGTTCACAAAGAGGAAAGCAACTTGTTTACAGACGACTGTACAAAGATTTTCCACTGAGACTTCGGTCAAGATAGAAATATGCGGTGCCCGCAAAGGACGTCATTTCGCGAAGATATCGCCTATTCAAAGGATGCAGAAAAGAAAATCCTTTTTATCAGCTTTACGTAAAATGTGCATAATACACGTGTATAGGGCATCCTGAGCGACGCTTTATGATTCCGAATCGTATGCAAACACGATGTATGAGAAACATGGGATTATCCTCGGTAGACATGGCAGATACCATTAGCCAGAGTAGATGCAGGTGTAGTAATGGTCGAGGCTAGACAACCAAATTAAAAGCATTACTTTCAACGCCAACGTTCATGCTACAAGAACATTGAACTAAATATTGTGAATATATAAAATGATAATATTTAAATTTTTAATAAGTACAATATTATTTTTTTAAATATGTATTTGTGGCTTTTAAATTGTGTCAAAATAATTTTAATCGTATTATAAAATTTGAATAAAGGGTGGGTGTGAAAGGCGGAGTTCACAAAAATAAACCACTCGAGTAATCTACGCGCGCTTAGAATCATTGGGAAATCACCGAAATTTCGAAACATTTCAGCTGACACACATCCAAGATCTTAGCGCGACAATTTCGTTTCTAATTACGCCAGTGAATCGTGTCGAATTAGTTTAGCACACATCATTAGCAGTGATTAAGACGAGCTAGTATGTTTCTACGGCGCCGACGAACCCCCTTCTTAGTACAAACGCCGAGCAAATTACCAAATCGAGTGATGAAAAATTAATGTATGGATGTGCATTTGCCATCAATGAATATATCATGTATGGAATCATAAACAGCTATATCTAAAATGTGTCTAGAAAATTTATATATGTGTTATATTATATTATACTAGTATATAGGCCCGATGTTAATAACATCGGCTGTGAATTATTAACCATACTATTACGTAATAAGATAAAAATTAAATATATTTATGCAAAATTATTTTATAAACGTGCCCTTGTGAAATATCTCCAGAATATAAGATTATAATGACCGTAAAGATTAAATTTGGAACTCGCATTTTTCGAGCTCGAGAATGATGTAAATAGCAATTATAGCCGTTATTTTAATGGGCATACAGGCTAAATTGGAATGGCAAATCGGCTGCCCGATGCCGTACTCGATTTGAATATTTAATATTTAGTTAATAAAATCAAAATAGTTCATTTGTTATTGTCACAAGACGTCTTATAGGCAAAGCCAGTAATTGGTAGGTAATAAACATCGTATTATAGACTTTAACTATATAGACATAAAGGCCATAGTCACGAGCGCGACCAATGTCGTGAGCGTCATTCGAACAGACAGACAGACAAACAGACACCCAGAAATCCGTGATTATATATATGGGATGGTTTAATTCGAACGAATTGTAATTCATTGTGCTTTAAATGAAGGATGATCAAGGCATGTTTTAATTAATTCGTCATTTGATTATATTCGATAAATAAATATTATTTAAAAAATAATTCATTGAACCGTAATGTGATAGTTAACAAACAAAACTCAATACCAATATATATACATTATCAAAGAGGAAATGAAGTATTTCACGTATCCCGATTCGATTTTCACACTAGAAATTATATCGAATCAATAAGCAACATAAACACACTTAATATAATCAGAGCATATCAAATAATATTTAACAATATATAGATCTGTTTTATTTCTCATAAGTGAGTAAAACTAAAATTTTGATAATTTTCCATGCACATTTCCTTTTTCGCTAATTATTTTCGCGTACACAGGATTCAGAACGACGAATCCCTTTCTTGCTCGTGGCAATTAATTAAATTCAATTTGTAATCAGTCGTCAAAAGTCTGTTCGTTACGATTGTAATAATCGTAAAGCACAGGTTGGGTCCTCTGACAAGTCGTCATGTTCAATTATTATCGTGGAAAATTTAATCGAGTAAGTGAATTTTAACGATTTGATTCGAATAAGGCGTGCGTAATTTTAGTGCCGCATTTGCAGATGATTAACATGTAATATTTTGATAAGTTCAAGATAAATTAAATAATGAAAAATAAATAATTCGAAACTATTTTATATTAGCGAAAAGTTTTGTTTCTCATTTTACGCAATACAAAGGCTTCATTAAGTTTTTCGCTGTGAAAAGATTCAATTGCATTTTTCTGTAGTGCAATATGAAAATAACAGAAAAAGATGAAATTCATTAAAATTTAGCTTTGAAGAAAGCCGATGCAGTGCTTTTCTGAAATGCGAAACTATTGCGAAAGAAAGCATATTACAGATGGGGTATAAAAAAATCCAATGCAATGGCCACGAAATATTATATTAAATCTTTTATGAAAGTTTCAAGACATTTGTAATTGAGTCGCTTTTGTTTCTATTATTTTATATTGAAAAAGACAATCGATGTAGTAAATTTCTATGTTTTAGATATTGGAAAAAATAAAAAAAATATATATGTTAGAATTTTAAAATTAGATTACGGTGTTGTGAGTGGTTTTGAATTTTTTCGGATAATTTAATAAAAAATTTCTAACGTCGCCAGCGTTTTCGACTAATATAATTTTCTAGAATATTTACCCTGTTATAGTTTTAATTCAACACTTTTTCCAAAAGACGCCGTATAAATTTGACATGCGGCTTCTAATGAATTCCCTTTCGCATGGTAATTTATGCAAAAACTACTCGATAGCTAACGGCCAATGAGATAGAAAAAAGGTATGATATTTCAACGCTCCATATATTAAGATTGATGAGAAAATTGCTAACATTGAACGTTCTCGACTATATCATCAATTATTCAATAATTTCGACAGCAAAAACACGAAAACACTGCCTTCCAAGCGTCTCGTTTGAATTGGGACGATTAAAATGGGACGAAAACCTCGCCGGCAAAAAAAAATGAGCAAATGGCTAAAACGGAGAACAGTGAGCGAAACTTTGGTTCTCATTTGAATAAGCCTTGTATGTTTGCGAATGGAAAAGCTGACGAAACGATGACGAAATCCTCAGACAAAATCCTCAGACACGCCTTATCCGTTTCACTTTAGAGGATTACTCGGAATATCTTGAATTTAAAAATAAATATAAATCAAAAAGCATATATATAAATTCTTTATACTGTATATTTTTTAATAAAAAAAATTTATATTTATAAAAAAAAAATATTGAAAACACGCAGATTCAATATACGCGAAACTCACATAACCCAGCGTCGTCAATCACGAAAAATCCTGAACCTTTGTGAGGCCCTACAGATTCGGGGGCCCCAGAAGCACTAGAAGGGGGCCAAGGGCTGCGCCCCCGGGTCGGTTTATGTTCGTTTACCGGAAAATTGTCCTGTCTGAGTAGAAACGAGAGAGGGTTAGCTCATCTCGCGGATATTGAGCCGATCGCGGATCGCGAATGTGAGCGTATCGTTGGTCATGAATTTGGATTTGAATTTCGCGCGGTTCGACGCTCCACGTTGAAAGAGTTCGACATTTGACCTTCGAGAGGTCGATCGATTATGTGTTATTCTTCGATGCCGATTATTTAGATATTGAGTTTGATGCAAATGTTTCAATGATCTTAGAAAGTATATAATATTATACTATAACTAGTATATAGGCCCGATGTTAATAACATCGGTTATGGTTTTGTTAAGAAACGGAAAACGATAAAATGTGAAAACCCGATTGTGTGAACTCGAAATGTGTACCTGATTTG
>JAOXNN020000044.1:3545226-3565372 GCA_028571205.2 Hydropsyche betteni | reverse complement strand
CAACGCGGGGTGTGGGTGCGCTGGGGGTGGGTCGCTATAATAACCAAGAGCGCCCTACACAAATTGTTCCCATTCATGTTCGTGTATAGTCAAAGCGATAAAAATACGCGTTATTTAATTCGGTCGGGCGCGCTGAATATTGCCGTTCCGGTGCTGCTAATTTCGAGTGTCTGAAAGTCGTGTTCGTTTAATCGTAATTTGCAAAGGTCGAAGTAATTAATTGGTTAGGTTAAAATGTGTTTATTATGTGAAATTGGTTTGCTTCGACTCGCGAAACGCATCTTATGTGCACATACCGTCGAATTATTCGAAGCAATGATTTTCGATACTTAATCGTGAAAAAATATGAGAATTTTTATTTTTTCCAATGATGTCATCTTAATAATTATAATACATCGATTGCAAATTTCGATTTCAAATTGAAATTAAAATTTATTTTCTTTTGAAATGACCGTAAAACTGATGCCGTCGACTAGATGCAAATAACTAATTATAATCGTATCGATGTCATCCGATCGTTTTAACGGCCGAAACATAAATTTCGTCGGCGTCGCTTAAGCTTGGCCATAAATATATTTGCACCCGGGGGAAAAACTGCACGTCGTTTTTAAATTAATCCTAGAGGATGCGATAACGATGCGCTCGCTAGTTCAAATTCCAGCACTATCATGGAAATTCAATATAATATATTCGTTAAATAAAAAATTTTATTGTTATCAATATCACACCACGTTCTAATTGAATTTTGCATACTTGATTCATAACTTATTGCTGGAAAAATTGTTTGCTTTTGTGTTATGAACGTATTATGTTTGTTCATGGTGACGAGTCGAGTTTTCCACTTGTTCATTACTTTGATGACGCGCTTCGTATAGCTACATCGGATGAAAATGAAAAATGGTTTTCATTGAACGACGCGCATAGGGAAGTTGAAAAAAAAATCAGTTGCGGTTTACGATTATAAGTGAAAGAGCCAGCAAAGCCCTTTGAGATCTTTGAAACTGTTATAAAAAAAGACATATCCTCCGTTGATGTTTATCCCGACGTTCGCACACACGTTGCCTTTAAAATATCCCCTAAGTAATATTTTATGAAAGTGCTATTTTGAACGGGATAAAGTTTTTGTTTAAGGTTTCAACTAAAAGCATACTGTTGTTCGTGTATTTTCCGCGTACAAATTATTCTAAAATATGATTCTTTAAATTGAATTTCTAGATACCGTGCACGAATTCGACATGTTATTGACTCTGTATGTCCAAACTTAGAAAACAAATATATTTTTATCTAAATTACGTTTATAGCACAAAATCGATGCGAAACCATATACACAAATCAAAATACGAATCAGAAAGTAAATTATTTTTCGAAAACAATATAAATTTTCAAAAGCGAATAAATTTTCGCATATGTGAAGATGCACCAAACGACGACCGTAATACGTGTCTGATCCTTCGAGTTCCATTTAACAGCAGCATTTATGAGCGCAGTCTGAAAAAAATTGAGTGTTATTCCCGCTCGTATAAACTAGAAAAAAAGCGGAATGGACTGAAAAGGGAACGGTGTCGCCGGCGCGCGTGCGAAAGCATTCAAAGGTGAAAATAAAAGGGAAGTGCCGCGTGAGGCCGTCTCTGTTCTTATCCCAGAACACCAACCAGCCAGGGGTGACAAAGGGACATGGAAAAAGATCAAAAAGGGCGCAGCTGAAAGTGCGGCAGCAACTCTGTCTGAAAGCGGAGCTGGAGGACTCCACCTGTACATCGCTCTCGACTGAAACTGCTCTGTCTCTCCTCCTAACAGTTTTCTTCTTTTCAGCTAAAAACGGTGACGAATGTAAAAAAAATCAATTTTTTTTTTTGCTTCTTCTGCTGTTTATTCTTTCTGCTTCGTGGTTGTCGAGATTTAAAAGTTTCGGTGCGTTTCTTTATATTATTTGAATTAAATCTCGTTGTTTCTGTGTAGGATTTTTTGTATTAAATATTTTTGTTGTTTAGGTTTTGATTTTCAATTAGCAAATTTATTCAATCAACACACGTATTTACGATCAATTGATTCAATGATATGTATGATGATGATAAAAAAAATACCTATTGACTTTTTAACAAAATATTATACTGTATAGAAATTTTTGACAAATCTAATAATACAATATAATTCATATTTTATTTACTAAGCTTTTATTTACGAAGCTAGTACAGTAAAGCTTTATAGATAAAAAATTTACAATCTAAATTTAATAAAATTTTAATCAAGCGATGCTTCACATCGAAGTATCGTATATGAAAGTAATATCAAACTAGTTTAGTGCACCGCTCAATAATGAAGGAAAAAAATACAATCCAAAATAAAATGAAAAAGAATAATTTCGTTCTATGTATTTATTTATACGGGCCTGAAAGGGACTCGTTTTTAACACGTATTTCGAATTATCAGCGGCCGACTGCTCGCTCGCATGCGATTCAGTGTCGCAAAATAAAATCCGTTTATTCGTTTATTTGGTGCCGAAAAAAAAACGGTTGTAATCCGTACGCCACAAGTGAAATACACCCCTTACGATAACAACCCCGACGGGTAATGAATCTTTATCACCTGCGAAAACAAGCTCCCATACCGACCGGTCTGGTGGTGCTGCTCTCAACCATACCACCATTATCGCCCGACGAAAACAATATAGACGGATTATTCTTTTTTATATATATACCGTAACCGGGTATAATATTATGCTGAGGTATTTTTTTTTCTCTTTATATATTTCTCATTTTTGTATTTTCGTGAAAAATCATTTTCAGTATTTCAAATGGTCACTTTCCCGCTGTGAACATTTTTCATCGTGCGAGTCACAACAGAAATGCGGTCGTTAACAATAACTCATATTTATTGCGTACACATAATTTTAATTAGATTAGCTAAAATCACGATTATTTTATGTTTATTATACGAATTGAATTCGATGTTTTCGTTTGTATCAAATGTTCTCGACGCCTATTACGTTCCCTTGTCGGGTGTTACCAGATAGCCTCGATAGCTCCACAGTAAGCACAAAGAGCTAGTAAGCTTCTGGAATTAGTCGTTAATGGAAAATGAGGGGAGGTGGCTGACCATTTACTTTACCTGCTCTAATATATGCAGCCAGTAACTTCCCATCAAGAGTCTTGTATCCTCGACGTCGTACATTATTTCATTAAACGAGGCTCTCCGCCTACGTGCGAAAAAGCCACCCGGCTTTTAAAATTCGTGAGCACATCTCATTCGAAAAAAAAAATAATAATGTACACCCGCCCGAATGTACGCGTATAATATATTCACATTCGAAAGTGTTGCGAAACGTAACGGCGGCGCCCGTAAAAATTCAATTTCGGCGCGGCGAGAATTCAAGAAATGCACACCTGGCCGGCGTACCTCTATCTCTGTCTGAAGATTTGTGAAACAAAACGTGGAGTAATTCAAGGAAATTGGAGTTTCCCTCGCTTTCGGGCTCGCGAGGCTCGGCGGCGCGGGCAGGGGCGGAGGCTGGGGCCCGGGGGCGCCGCCCTCGCGTGATTCATGGGGCCCGAACGCTCGAGGGCCCCTGACTCTCACACTCCACCTCTGGAAACAATATCGCCAATATCATACATTACACGCCTCGCACTCTGGGTGGCTTTTGTGCAACACCTTTACTTTGTACCTTATGTATTTGCAATAACTCAGACTCCATAATAACCCCGCTTTATCCTTCATCAGCTCGCCGGGGCGAAATCTAGCGTCGTAGACATGGAAAATGGGCATGCACAAAATTATTTCAGAGTTCGCTGAAAAAACGTGCGATGCTATATCAAATTTATATTTGATTATTTTTTTTATATGTTCGATCATTTCTTATAAACAAAATTCGAAAATGAGCAGCGCTCATAACGCGAAATACGTAGATAAAGATTTCCGATAAATTTCGACTACTTCTAGAAAAACAAGCACGTTTTCGTAGAATGTTTCGTAATCTTTGCGCGTTGTTTTTTCTCCACTGTCGATTTTCTTCGGCGTATTTACAAGCATCACGAACGATGAAAATCTCGCGCGCGGTTAACGTCATAACTTTTTGATCTCGAACCTCGGCGAGCACTTTTTATAGCTAAACTTGAAACGCAGATATGATACTCGTCCGGTTTTTACGACCACCCCTACCGACGACTAGAACACACCACTAAAATCCCGCGGAGAAAGTTCGCAGAAAGTGCGAGCTATCTCGGATTACGAGCCTGCTCCAGCTCGAGGAGTCGCTCCTAACGAGCCTCCGTATAAGTTCGTACGTATAATTAGGGCTGTTGCAGGTCCATGAAAAAAAATGTAGACTGGTCTTTACCAAGGCTATTGAAAACGTCATATGAAATTCGCTGAACGGGATTGTACGTGGATGTGATGTCATCCATGCGAAACGTTTATTTTCGTTCGTACTTTCAAAATGATATCATTTTCGTATAACGAACGTCATTTGGCTGCCATATGCGATCATATCTTTATATTTAGACTATTTTAAAATCTTATTGCACTTCTACGACTTGCTTAATCAAACGGTTTTTTAGATTGCATAAAAAACAACATCTGCGGTTTCATACAGTTGGATGAACAAACAACTCGTTGAATCGAAAAAAATATTTTTTCTTACATCCTTCATTATTAAAATTCTATTCTTAAATTTAAATACGACGTTGATTTTTATATTATATATATTTTTCTTGTATACCTATGATCTGAAAAGAGATGTTTTTCATACTTAATCCCTTTTTACATAAAAGTTAGTCAACCCACTCAAAACCTGTCTCAAATCCTAGAAAGTCCTAAACGCAATCCATCCAGCGACCCTGCTCATGACGCGAAACGACGGTAACTAACAACGCTTCGGGAAACGCTCGGGCAATATTCGCGAGTGTAGACTCGCTTTATTAGTCCGCATAAATATCAGGCAAAAAACGCACCGCGACCCCTCGGAAGGCCATAAACAACTCACTTGTTCGCGCCGTCGCTCGATCCCATTAAACGGGTCGTAAACATCGCAACAATGCGTCGCTTGCTTCGCGCATAATCGCGACATTTCGCATACTTTCACCGTAAAAGTGAAATACCATCAGAACATTTAGGATGAACTCGGTGGGATGGCGCTTTTTAGATACGTGTGCATGTATGTGGGTTGAAGGTGCGCGGTGTTGAATCAAAATGCGCAATCCGTTGCTTTGAATCGGGTTGGAGGCGATTGTTAAATATTTTTATGATTTTTTGTGAATTTTGGTTTTTAGAGAGCGTTAAATTTTGTGGATGGACGAGTTTCTGTATCGGAATGGCGATGGCGAAATCAAAATATTATGCGATTGTTGGTACGAAAAATATAATATGAATCAAAAATCTATATCAATATTTTGTTTTGATCTATAAAAATTGTTAGTTTTATTCTATAATCCTTCGTTATTGATGTGATTAATTTCAACCGTTACAAATGTCAATCGTGCTCGGAAATATCGTTATTTCTTAATATATAGTGAGTCCTAACTCCTAAGAACACATTTATTTTGAATTTATCTGATACTTTGTAATTAAATGTATTCTCATTTAATCTTTTAAAACAGTTAGCAAACAATTCGTATACCACATTACGATTTATCGTCAACATAGAAGTATTTATATAGAAATTTCTCAAAATAACCTTATCATTCCTACACATTAGCCGTCTTATCTTAAATACGTATAACTAATCTTAACACTGACAAGATTACGAAAAGTTAAATGTTAAATTCATGAATGGGTGTATTGCTAATATGTATATTTTAGGAAATTATTTATAACTTCAGCTCGGAAAATAATCAATTTGTAAAATTGAACCAAAAACTCTTGTAGAAATTTATGTTTAAATTTGAAAACTTCAGAATGAGAAGTTAAAGGTGCATCAAAAATACCTAATGCATTAAAACGTTTAAAAAAACACCTTTTTATACAATGTTCCTCGTTTCATTATCATTATGCATAGTTGCGTCCTGGATTTCAATAGAAGTAATGGTCGGTGCACCATTGTAAGTATCTACTACTCTTGTTAAATTATGTATCAAAACCCAATGTGCTACATTTACGTATCTACCATTTTGCAAAAAAAGAAGAAAAGTATTATTTGCAACAAATTCATTCTAGAATTTTAGTTTTAGAATTGATCATGACTCTGCAAACTCTTTTCTTATTAAGTGACTATAAACAAATCAATATATGCTCCACTTTACATACTACTTTCAACCCCAATTTTTAACACTACTTCCCACTCCTCTAACATCCCCTAAAATCAACAGTGTGTACTTTGAAAGAAAATTATTTTGAAATAAAATTGAATGAGTACTGAGTTTAGTGGTAATTTAAATTGCAAAGATAATTATATTATTCTTTTTATTTTAAATCCTCTTAAAGTTCGAGACTGGTATTGGTTCATACTCCTTACTTTTTATTCAAATAAAATTTAATATCGCATTTAACGATCTTCGTTCGCATTTCTCACAACATTTATAGCAACGATTATTAATTCACCACTAGCGCAATTCGCTACAATAAAAGTACAGTGAATGTAGAGAAAATTCCTTACTGTGTTACAATGTTTGGAATGCGCGAATGCTGTTTTGTAATTTATTTTTTAACAATTGCCTCACTTGCTTTGTTTCTGATTCATACAGTTTATTTTTTGATCAAATAATTTTTGCGTTTCATGTTGATAATGCTGATAATTGATAATTTCCATCAAAAATGGAACCTAAATAAATTTGAATACGTATTATTTTTAAGTCTATAAATATTCATTTGAACCGTTTCTCGTCATTGACGATATTACTCCCCGATGGACGTTTTAGAATTTTATGAGGCGTTATACTCTGAAATAGCGATGAAGAGATGCTTATAGTATTATTTATACCCAGGACGGTTATTACAATACTTTGTTTCGAATAATGTACAAGTAAATTGCTTACTAAATTGGCAATAAAAGAGATAAACTTAAAAGCGAATTCTTCGAACATCGAGTTTTTTGCTTTAGAACTAGCACGTGTGATTTTTTCAAATGAAAAATGAAAACATCCCACTTGTCGCGTCGACAAAACAACGTGTGACATACGTGATATTCATAAAAACTACAAAAAAAAACGATAGTATATTCAGTAAATCGCAATGTGCACAAAAGTATCGTGTAACATGCAAACGTATGAGTAATATCATATCACGAAAGCGTAGACTCATTTATGAACCAGATAAAAACAAAATTTAATCGACTAATACGGCACACAACACAAGCAGCCTTTTATAGACCAGTTTGTTTACAATTTGATACGAAACAATATTTATTATATTTTATTGTTGCAACAATAACAACGTCCAACGATTCATCTTCTGTTATTTCATTATACGTTTATTCCATTGATGACATTTTACTGACAAAAATCAAAATTAAATTTCATTTCGAAAAAATACAAAAATCTTTTAAAATGCCTCTCTTTCAAAAGCTCCTCCGAATGCAATGCGGTACGAGAAAAAGAACAACAAAGGAGAAAAGTGACACGTCGCCACCGATACAGAAATAGCCGACGTTCGAAGGGAATTCTTCGGATGCATTTCGCTCGTAAGCCACGTGCTGCTCTTGCTGGCCCTGCCACTAGAACCGGGAATGTGCAATTAATCGGCTAATCGACGTCGATGCAACAATGCAGACCGTGATTGATTGCCGATGACACCTGCGACCGACAAGCACCAAAAACAAAACGCGCTCGCCAAAAGAATTCTGGCCATCGTGCTGGTGCAGGCTGCTCAATGGGCATCGCTCTGAAAAACGGACAGTCGGATCTGAAACGACTAATTGACCCATCAGTACAGAATTCGCTGTCGATTAACAACGATTCATTGATGCTCGAGGACGAAACTAGGCCTGGATCAGTGGGACGACGAGTAATGGGATTGTTGCGAAATGAGGCTTAACTTAATGTACGTCCCCATAGAGGTTCGAATAAATCTGGTAAAAATTACAATGTAGTTTGTGTTATAAGATACATCGTTTGATTGATCTCTCGATTGAGTCCATACATATGGCATTCGTCGTTTCATCATTTTGTTTTTCGAATGTTTGTACGAATTTAAAACTGAACTGTGTACCGCCGAAAAATAAACGAATGACGTCACTAGCGGCCGTTATAAGACACGTGGGCGCCAAAAATGACGAAAGTCAAGAGCGCTATTTAAAGACGCGAACAATTGCAACAGATCCGAATACGAAGCGAACGCTAGAATTTTCGAAAAGTCTCCCGACGCAGAAAAGTGCATTTGACGTGACGTGCAGACGATTCGTATAACGTTTTTTGTTTGTCCCTTCGGTTGACAAATGCGGCAAAAACAGACTTCCTCACAATGACTGATTGTCTTCTATGCACGTACGATACTATGAAATGCGGATAGTCGTGAAAAACAATACCGTTTTATATACCGATATGAATCCGAGTATTTTGTACGATTTTTTTCGAACGTTTGATGCGTTGTATTCATCGTGAAATCCAAGGTGATTATAGTTGGGAGCGTACGCTATTTATCATAGATCAAGGGGTCAATTAAAAATTACGGGGACCCTCTCCCATTCACGTCACCCGGAGTGGTCTACATACGAATTCCATAGCATATGAATTTTTTCTGCTTAATTCAATGCTGTATGAACAGACACGCCCTTTTTGCCATTAACTTACACGCCCTCAAAACTAACATAATAATGTTTCATGTATCTACGCGTAACATTTCATACGGCGGCAAATAATGGCGGAGTGTTTTTTGTGCGTCGTTATTCGAAAAAAGTCTTCGCATAAATGTAATTTCGGTGAGAAATCTTATTTGAAGTATTTGCTTTTTTCATGAATTCTCTATTTACATTGTACATTTTTATCGCGTAACCGGTCTCGGGCAGGTGTGACAGATATAAAATGCCTTTCGGTCATACGTTTTACAAAGCGAGGGTGTTGTGTCGTAAAAAATATCGAACGAATAAAGCGTTTTATATGGGGTACGAATAATCGAGCGAAAAACATAATTAAAGCGCCGTTTATTTCGGCCGTAATAATGAAACTGACTAGCGATACGTTATTGTTAAAGCTAATTATTTTATATTCTTTTTCATAATTAATTTCGGTCTCGGCGGCGCGGTGTGAAAACTTTTTTCATTTATTTTCGGTAATTAATTTAATTTTCGTTCCAAAACGCGAATCGGTTTTTTCGAATAGACGCGCGCGAATTTTCAGCGAAGTAAAACGGCGAAAAATTTGAATTCGAAAATGTCGAAACGGAACACGAAACACGATAAAGCAATTAGGCCGCGGCCATTGTGACGGCAGCCACTGGAGAATCGATAACTTCCCGATGTGGCCGCTGGAGGGCGGCTCGAACGATAGACGCCAACCTTGCACGCGCGTCCAATACAATTTTTTCAAATATTCATATTAATTCTAATCAATTCCGATGCATCATATTGATGCATTGTTTCGATGTTTATGCGTATTAGATTCTTATTAGATTCTTATTGAATTTTTGTTTGTGTATGATTTATATTCTTGTTGGATTCTTATTGATTTTTTTTATATTTTTGAAATAATTAATAAAATTGAATTTGAATGTTTTTGTATGTGCGCGCGCCATTTGGAAAACGTGTATCGGTGCAATAGAGTGCGCGCTTTTCGACGTCCGTGCAAGTTGCGCGGTCGGGTCCACGCAGTCAGCTGCTGCCTTAGCCTCGCGCCGCTTGTTGTTCGCTTTCGGTGTTTTCTGTTGTTTGTTGTGTTGTGCGAGCCGAGCGCGGGCCCCCGGCGCACGCAGCCCCCCGTTCACAGTACACATGTGCCGGACGCTGCGATCACCGAGAGCCCCCGCCGCCTCCGACCACAGCCTCGACCAGGTACCGGAGCCCCGACGTATCGACGTGCGACATAACCTCAAAAACGCGCGGGGCGGAGCCGGGGGGGGGGGGGGGCGCACGCGGCCGCCCACGCCCTCCGGCGACGCGCCGCTTTTAAACGCGACATATATACACTTTTTTTTGTCAATTCGTCGTTTTTGGCAGGTTTTTAATCGATTTGACGTCTTTTCCGCCTTTTCCGACGTCTGCCCGTCGATCGATCTGGTCGCGTGTCTAGGAAATCGACGGCCGTTCGGAAAATGGACGCGTCGCGCGCACGTCCCCGCTCGGTCGTAGTCTTTTCGTTTTTACTACGGTTTGTTGACGGATGTGTTGTTTGTTTGTTTGTTTGTTGTTGATGTTGTTGTGGGCGGTCTGGCGTGGACGGGGGCGCGCTTTTCGGTTTTGATTTTCCGAGAGGCGCCGGTTTAATTGCGCGTTGAAATTTTTCGGGAAATTCGCTTTCGTTTTCTTGGTGTTCGTTTTTTTGTGTTCGCATAATCTCGATTCACTTTCTGCACAAAAAAGTGAAAACTGCGGTCGCTTTTCATTTTTAATACGAGTCATACGCGAACTTTCTGCCGTCGGACACAACAATTCGTTCGTCATAATAAGAATGTCTGTTTTTTTTTTTATATAACTAAGTTATCTCTGACATAATTTTCGCAATTGTTCGGTTATGACAACAAAAATACATTTATCTTGATACTGCGATAATATGCGAAATTGAACGAACTCATTTTATATATTGAAAACAAATTTGATTATTTCCACTACTTTAATGCGATACACTAATTGAATTTCAAATTATAAATTACCATTTGAGGCAGTAAATAGTGCTAAGCGACATTTGTCACTTTTGAAGATATAAAAAAAACTGTTTACATGCATTTAGATGCAAATAAAACTAGGAGTAACCCGAAATAGTACCATCATCTTTTGAGAGAATGTGAAATAATTTATTAATTTCTGTAGTAAAAGTAACTCAATTTTATAATTTTGGCGCTTAGCACTATTTACTGCCGAGTCCCTCATTTTGTAGAAACAGCGCAACATAAAAATAACTATACGCACCAACAGTCCCTGAACCTCTTTTATCACAGTAAATTCGCTCAATATCCTCGTACACGTGTTGACACGTGGAACATCCGATCTTCGACATCCATCCGACGATGTATGGCGCGTTGCACGCTACGTATCATTGCAAATAATTTTTCAACTTTATTATGTGTCGGTGTTACCATGGAGCAGAGCAAAAGCCCCCTGGGGTGCAAGATGTTGGCGTGTCGGCAATGTTGGACGCCATAAAAAAAATCTTTAACCTGATTAATACGAGGGGCGGCCATACGGAACCGCCGGCTCGTGCAAGCCAGTTCGCAGATTTTAATTGTATAAATTAAAGCCGGTACTGCACACAGGCCGGATATGACAAAACGTCGGTTTCGGTTCAGCCTTAGAGCCTGGACGACGGCTAGTGGTAGTGTGGCGTTTTGAAATGCTGGATTCGCGGAGGCTTTCGGCGGTGCTTCGGTTAGTTGGTGCGCGGTGGTCGCGAGTCGAGGGTCGGATCGGAATTGAAGAGGTGATGATGGTGTTGTTTTGGAATGTCGCTTTTGATCGTTTTGGATTCTACGGATTGGAGGAATTAAGTCAATCGAATGATTGAAGTTAATTTTTTTATCCGATTAAGGGAGTGTTCTGGTCTAGAAGCTTAAATTTCAGGCGTTTTTCCGCGTAGAATAAAAAAAAAACTAAAAACATTTTTAGTATTATCCATTTTTTTTACATAATTTTTATTGATATAAGAATACAAAATAATTTTGCAAAAAAAATCAAAAATTCATCGAGTTATGATGTTGTGAAGTGCGGTTTAAAAAAAAGGTGTCGTGTTTGATATGATTCTAATGTTTTGAAACAAAAAAAAAAAAACAATTTTAATTAGTAAAGATGTCGCTATAGCCCGGATTATGGAAAATCTTTTTCCTTCACGAATTTTTCAAAAATAGTATTTTTTTTCTTCAAAATTCATAGTCCCAAATATAAATGGATATTAAAAGAACATTTTACCAAAATTTTGAGTAAATCGGTTAGTTAGAACTTAAGATACCATGTCAACCAGGTCGAAAAAAGTAGTTTCGAGAAAATCGCGTTTAAAGTTTCGGGCAGCGTAACTGAGTCATACATTGGTTCTTCACAAAAACAACTGTAACTCTTAAAATAATCTTAATTTCAAAAAATCCCAATAGACTCATATTCTTAAAGGTTTAAAAATATGAAAAAAAAATAAATCGATTTTCTTGAATTTCTAGACCAGAATACCCCCTTATTGTTATTGATTAATGAATTACGTTAAATGCAACTCAATTGTACCATAAATCGAAATATCATAATTTGAATTTTCCGAATCAAAGTTTGGCACAATTTGCACCGGATGCGTAAGCGCAAACTCGAATCGGTCGGCGCCATGTCGAAATTGAGTCGGTGCACGCGTTCAGCTGAGAAAGTGGATTACATATCGTTAACCCCTTTGTGTCCGAGTTATCGATTTCGATATGCACTCATCTTCAGGGGTGACCGAGCCGAACGGCCCTTTCTAGTGTCTCTGTGTCGTCGCCGCTCCATAATTGATTCGGTTCGTAGGAATATTGTGTATTATTGAGTGTGCCGGAATCGAATCGATATCGAGGCATTGTGCATGTTCTGGCTTCTAGCAGTTTGTAAACTTTCTCTTTTGGCGTTCTCCACCGGCTTCGCTCCCACGACAGGTCGATGCAGACTTGAACTTTGCACGTATTGTAAATTATCTGCATGTGCACGGAACGGTCATGTAGCACGATGCATCGCTTTTTAGTCGTGTCCATTCTTGAATCGCCGCCTCCGTTTTCCGACCATTTTGCATTTGGGAAGGTCGAATGAAGTCATTTTCCATTGTTTATGGATTCAGTCAAAATCACGCTTCTGGCCATTTTTTCACGCAACCTTTTATGCTCTCGGAAGGCCTTGGTTTTTCGTGTCAAAAACGTCACGCCGTACAAAAACATGCTATTGAAAAGATTGTGTGTTTTTCTCATTAAACAACAGTTTCCTTTTTTGTTAAAACGTACACATGTCGTAAACTGTATCATTACGGCTGGTTGTTGAGTTTTTTTTTTGTTTTTAAATTAAATATACATTTGTTTTTAATTAAGTAATTGTCTTTTGCAAAGTAAAAGTTATCAATTTCTGATTGTAGCGCATCCTCGTTAGTCAGCCAATTTGGTGTATCTATGTTTTGTTAACACTTCATCGTTGTTAGTTTAAGCAGCGATACGAATTTCGCGCATTGTTTATAATTGAACGTACACAGAGATAGACAATAGAAATAACCAAGAGCGCGACTGTCGAGATAAATAAATATACAATCCGAGTCTTGCATGGATAATGTACAATATTGTTCAACGGTGGAAAAGCGTATGCAAGACAAATTTGTACGAGTTGGAATACCCGTTTGGAACTTTTATTTTAAACTGAACCAAGTCGAATTTCCGGGGCAGTTAATACCAGAAATTCCTAAATATACGGGCGACTCCGTTGGGATGCGAGTACGTTCCTGAAAACGCGGTCGAACACGGTTTCCCTATAAACTCGCATTCCATAAATAAGTGGTGTCCCAACTTTTTCTGACGTCGTACTTTAGACTTTTATTCATATATAAAATTATATTAAATCTTGTTTATCGCCGGTTGAGTTTAGCAATTCCAATGTGCGCTTTCTACGTTTTTATTATCTTTAGTGTTCTTACTTTGTAGAGTTTCATCTCTCATTTTTAGGTAGCGCAGGGAAAAAATGCACTTTTGTCATTTTGCATCTCATTACTCGTCTCGCATAATATTTCCCACTAGGCCCGTGAAAAGCTCCTGTGGTTCAGTTAGGGTCCACCACACGCTATAAACAACGTCAATGGGACACCGAGGCCTACGCTCTTGGCAATTTTCTCCCTACGAATACCATTGAGAACGTTTGCAGCGCTCCGAACATTGTTTACCCTCGTTTCAGCCACAACTGCTTTTCCTCGTGCGTATATTCGATAGCCCTTTTTTTCTCATTCGCTTTATGGAATAATAACATACTTTTGTGAATATTTTCCCTCTATTCCTTATTATACACTCGATCAACTATGCATATGATAAAAAAATTCGATTATATGAAAAGCGAACAATGACGCTTTTTCGTTCTATTTCGCTACATATTAAAGATTTCTTTCCGTTTGCCTTTTTTCGCGAAGCGCTTCTCAGAAATCAAAGCGATCTTTTTCTTTTCATTCGACTTTACGCCATTTTTCACAATTCAAAGCGGTCAAAGGATGAATACCTCGATTGGTTGACGGCGACACCGTATCCATTCCATTGGTAGACGTCGGTCTCACCTTTGATGGATTTCTTCTTTCTCCTCCTCTCACTATACCTACGCATTCGCGCCAAGTCCATTGTTCGCCCTTTCGTGGGGCTGTGCTCTGCTCAAAAATTTCGCTCGTTAATATGCGCCATTATACACGACGTCGTTCCCGCCATTATGGTGTAAAGTGGCGCATTCATTATTTCATATCGCCGTCAAAAGATCTTCACCCCTTCGTGTGAGGGCTTTCAATGAGCAGCACCCACTTCATAAAGTCACGTGTCCCACGTGCACTACTCGTTCTTCCTTTGCGCTAGTTTATTCTTAAACTATACTTCGTGTAAACGGAAGCTAGAGAGGCGAACACCCCATTTGCTGCCCCGTTCGTCTCCATTTTGCATTTCGAAATGCAATTGAAACGGGATAGGATAAAAACGGGAGAACTTTGAAAAACTCTAATATGATTAGACAATCGACGCTGTTCGCCAATCCTTCCGTAATTTAGTAGCTGATAAATCGGGGTTACGGTTAAACCATTTGTTCGTTCGCTACTATCGGTTTTGAATTGGCAATTTATTGAGCACGGCGTATTTCCTGACTAGCACAACCCTCCTCTATCCCCTTTTATTTTCACTCCTGATTAAAGCTACCGGCAATATCTGTTTTAAATACGAACAAAATCATCAATCTCGACTAATCTTAAAACATGCAAACAAAATGCAATCACCAAAAATAAAATATCTATAAAATAAAAACCGCCATTAGCCAAATTTGCAAAGCGACGACGTACACGACAACACCAATTGTTTTCGCCAAATCGGTCGTGTATTTTTTTTTTATCGTCGCGATAATATGTAATCCCATGAACCCGACGATGTTTTGTCAACCCTCTTATGAATATTCACGTGGTCGGTTATTGGAGGCGTTCGCTCCGGACGGGACGGGGGCCAGGGGCGGAAAGGGGGTCCCGATCCGAGGGCGTCGGCCCCTCTGCGCCCCCATCGCCGATCGTATCGTTCGCTGGTCACAATCGTGTCAAATGAGTCGCAAATCAAACACTCACCCCCCCCAGTCCCGTGTTTCCTAGACGGTCTCTCGCCACGTCAAAGTTCGTCCAATGCAAATATTGTCGCATTAATCAATACGTCGGCAATCTGTACGACGAACGGTCGGGATTGACGCCGTATTGCTTCATCGCGCGTTATCTATACGTTGACTAATCTGTTGACCATGGTCTCGGGTTTCATTTAGAATTTCGAAGCGGATCGATATTCGATGGGAGTTTGTTGTGGATAGGTCTAATTGTAAAACGAATCGATTCAATTAGTATACGATTGAAGTGAAAATGTAAAACAAATGGCTTAGTTTTTGTATTGTTAATAGAGTTTGATTTTAATTGTTTTATTTTTAATGTGAATAAAATCACTGACAATAGGTGAGTGTAAAAAAAAAATAGGAACGTGAATGTTGTCTCGCACGTGTACAGGGCTTGTAAATGACTTGCACTTTCTAAGTCACTTGGGTGGCTTCTTGTATGGCATCCCCCCCGGATACAGATTCTTCGATACCTCACTTCCCATTTTTTCGTGTTCCTATTTCAATGTATACAATTATAAATAAGTTAAGTCTGTTAATTAAATTTGTTGTTAGTATCGGATGGCTATATAAAAATCAACGGTATGGCAGTTAGTGAACAACCAGTGCGTGCCGTTTAATGTTTACGATTAATTCAATTAATAAAGTATTTAATTAATTTTAAGACTCAGCCAAGCTAGAAGAAATTTTAGTTTGTATACTTGCTCATAATATACTGGAATCTGGTTTTTAAGTTTGATTTTGAAATATAATGTTTTCCTGTCATCACATAAATGTATATTATTATAACTACAAAAAATAATTGATACATTTAAATTCAGTGTTATGATAGTATAAAAATTTGATTTTTCATCAAAAAATTTCATTGGGTGTACTTTTTATACTCAATTTTCGCTAATAAGTATCACAGTTGATATTTTTAAAATTTAACCGGTTATATTTGATTTCGTGTGAAGCACGTCAAATATAAAAAATCATTTCCAATTCAACCCGACAGTTATATGATTATTTATTCATATTACACAATTTTAGCATTTTCGCACGAAAAAAATCTAGATATTATACATCCTCAATGCGAAACAAAATAGAAAATCCGCATCCGAAATACGCCGAGAAAAAACATTCATACGAATTTTCATCCTATCGAGCTTAATTCTATCGATTCGTTAAGGACGCGTTTCAAAGCTGCTTTCACCTTGTCTACGAAAAGCGCGGCCATAATGGCTTAACACCGACTCCGATGCAAAGTTTAAATTGGAAACGGCCCGGCCAGTTTTTCGCCAACGCCGGCGGTAGTCGGAAGATTAACATCATCCGCCCAACAGACCCGAAGCAGCGGCCATTTGTTCTCGGCAATTTGCCGCCATATTGTACGTACCGAGCAGTGCTCGGAGCAAGCAGGAGGACGCTCTTCCTCTTCGCCTTGACCGAATTATCTAGCCGTTTATCTCGACAATAAATTTTCTTGAGGATAAGCGCGCAATGCCGGATCGATATGCGGAATGGTGCGGAATCGAAACGTTCCGCTTGTATCTCGGAGTAATTTTTTTTTAGCCGGCTCCGCTGAGAAATCTCATTTCGTCCCGACTGATCCCGGTCGATCTATAAGAGAAGGATTGTCGTGTAATGAAAGTGGTTTTTGATTTGTTTTCGTATTTTGCTAATCTTTTGTATAACGTTTCAATCTGAATCGTCTCGGGGATTTGTCTTTTGTGTAATTATATCAATTCGGATCGTATTACATATTAAAGATAGAAAAGCTTTGAATATCAAAGCGGTTAGAGCGGCGCTCTTAATAAAATCGCGCTCGATCCTCGGTTAGTTTTGAGTAAAACGATATCGGCAAAAATTCATGTGACTTTATCGCGATTGTCACGTACCGCTCGTTTATTCTTTGGCCTCTCTAATATCGGATCGTTCGTGACCGAGCGGCATTTGCTTATTGTGTTTCAATATACAGATTTCTTTTTACATCTAGATTTTACATCGAGTTCGCCCCCGACATTGCACAATCGCACAAGTGGAACCGCATAAAAGACAACGCGAAATGAATAATACCGTGCGCCACGTGTGTGTCGCCATTGTGTACCTGTGCCGAGCGAAAACCTCGTCTGATTCTCGAATCGCGTGCTCCTTTTTTCACGTGTACGCTTTTTTACGTTCTTTTTTTTTCACGTTATCGCGCTGATCGACCTCATCGATTACCACCGGCCCACTGTCGTCGTCGGGGCATTTTCACGGCGACATCGTGCCCCCGACGACGATTTCACGCGAATCGATATTCGGGATATGACGTAATAATTAAAAACGCGAGCGTTCGACATTTTGCCGACGGCCTTTCTCTGGCGGCCTTCGCATTCGAACGCGCACAGCCGTTCGTCGTTGCGTGTGTTCGCTTATTCGATCCAAATACAAATTTAAACTTTTCAATTAGCCGAAGAGCGTTTTTTTCGAAGTCTGTCGTCTGCACGCACTCCCTCAGCTCCGAGTTAATGGAAATAATCTAGGAAAATGGCGATAGTTCTGAACGAAACAGCCGATATCGATTATGAGTCATTTTTCCATTTTAGGATGTCATCGAAATGTATATAAAAGACTATGGGAAAACCTTCAAATGCATTAAACGCCCTTGAGCGTGATGTCGTTTAACTTTTTATAGGCGCAATCGCTCGATACGTAGACAATACATTCAATACGATGACCGAAACGATTTCGCATTCAGACGGCAAACCGTCGAAAACGAACAGAATTCTTATCGTCGCATCTTTTCGGTACACTCAACATAGATGATATCGTGGCCGACCCACGGACTCCTAAGCGTGCAGTGTTTGAGAGTCGTAAACGGTACGCGGGTTTACTTTGCGCTCGATAAATGTAAATTTGCATTGAATTTGCGTTTTTAACGACTCGCCCCGTATTGGAAACGGCGATTAGGAGGGTGTTCGTTCGAAACGGACGCAAGTGCGTCGACCCAAACATCGGGCCTGAAAAGTGAAGCGAATTCTCGTTCTCTCGCACGTGCTTGCACACACCCACTCCTATGTCGGCACTCGATGGAAATTCAATTAAAATAACAATTAGCCTCTGTATTATCTCGGTCAGGCGGTGTGAGCCTTTTGCCCCGTGGCCATCGACGAACCGCCGATCTACACAATCCGCATTATCGCATCCTATTTGGGATATTCTGGAATTGCATCATTGTCGCTCCATCTCGAAGTTTCTATTTTGAATTATTGTATGCGATGCAATATTGTATATTGTATTAGATGCAATCGATTTTGCTCGCTTTCGTACACATTCATAGTCGGCTATTTGTGAACGTTTACTTAAAACGACTATTGCGAATTTCTATTCTCGCTCGGTAATCGTTTAGATGTAGTCGTCATCGGTGCTAAAACAATTATTGGAGCGCATAATATTGCATAAATTCTGATCTAACTTTATTTGTTTTGTTTCAGATTTTCCTGCTTCTTATAAGAAATCTTCAATTGCCCTCCACCCCTCGCACTGTGGCTTCCCCTGTCTTCTCCGCTTTCGACGAATTCTATTGCTAATTTATGTAAATATATTCATAATATATAATTCTAATCATAATTTAGTTTTAATTAGATTAACAATATTTAAAATTATGTATAATTTTCCCATGCTGAATTAGCTTACATTTAACGATGCCATCGATTCTCCGTATTTCGCTCCCGAAATATAGGTGTAAAATACATCTAGGCATGCGCTGTGAAAATGTTTACAAACGAATAGCAATCTACCATACGTATTTATTGTATTATCGCGGTTTTTTCGGCGTATTGCGCAGGTATACGGACGTAATTATAGCAACGCGAAGCTGACTCACGCGCGCCGGTAACGTCTAGCAGCTGTCGGCGGTATCGTCTCGAGAAAAAGCCGTTTTCGCCACTGGGAAAAGTGCTTCCCAATAATGTTTCCGTAAATGTGTTCGTGTTCAAATGTACGCTAGCGTCTCGTTACGCGGTGTTCGGCTAGATCTTTCTGTTGATTGTAGTTTCGGTGAAAACGGATGTGTCGTCTTCGTATAGTTTTGTGTAGTCGAGATTATGTTTCTTTTTGTTGGATTTTAAACGGAAAATTAGTGACTTGGTGATGAGTGATGCATTTTTTTTTTTGTTTATTTTCTCGTTGAGAAATAATGCGAATTCAATATGTTGAAAATTAGATGCAGAAAATCAATTCTATATAACTTATCTAATATTTACTCCTTCGTACCAAGTGAATACAATGATCACTTTTGACATGTTTTGTTTTAATATATATGTATATTTTTTTATGATTTTCATTATTTTTTACAATAGTAAAACACAATTGATATTTCAATATTTTTTGATGATCACGATAAGTGTCATAAAAAATCGCAAGGTTTGTCAGAAAAATGTCGAGTTCGAAATAAAATAATCGTTTATGTAATATTCTATTGTTTCAGAAATGAAAAAAAAATAATTCCTTTCAACCACGTCATTCTTTTATAACACATCGCAAGAATGATTTTCATTCCAATCACTCCAAAAAAACAACATATGCAACGCGTAAAAACGGCGCGTTTTCATTACCGACTCCCGGGAGACGTCTGCAAAAATTCACATCATTTACAACTTCAATCAACGCGCCGCTAAATCCGATCGTCGCTCGCGTTCGAACACCATTTCGACATCTATATCCCCTATATATAATAGCGGATTTCTGTCTGTGTGTCTGTCTGTCAGAATGACGCTCGCGACTTTAAAATGATCG
>JAOXNN020000044.1:3532089-3544368 GCA_028571205.2 Hydropsyche betteni | reverse complement strand
TATTTAACATTTATTTTATCACATAATAGTATGGTTAACAATTCACATCCGATCGGGCCTATATATTATACATGTATGTAATCACCGATGACGGATAACAAATGAACTATTTTTATTATATTAACTAAATATTCAAATCGGGTACACATTTCGGATTCACAGAATTGGGTTTTCACATTTTACCGTTTTCCGTTTCTTAACAAACCCACGCCCGATTAACATCGGGCCTATATACTAGTAAATAAAATAAAGCGCAGACATTCACTCCGCCGCGTTCGCGGGAACGTTCCTCGGCAATGGACAATTTTTCCACGGCGGCCACTCCATTTCGACCCGATCGGGCCTTAGTCCGATCGAGTATTGGTGTTTGTTCTCCGACGATCGCAATCGGACGACAACAGCGATGCGGTTTCGGAGGTGCGAGTCGCAGAGGAGACGTTGCCAAACGCTCGCCCGCTCGTCCACCGATGATTTTAGCATTCTTTTCCTCGCGGCTGCAAACCTGTTTTCAGCTCGTGACGCGGTCAGGAGCGCCAACGTGGCCGGGCAAAAACTGCACTCGCGCCAAATAAAGGAGTCGCATCGGCGTCGTTGCGATTTTCGTATGTGGACGTGAAACGTGGCGACGCGGTGTTTGTTGTTTGCGAATGTCGCGGTGTGCATTCGTGGGCTGATTTGTATTGTGACGTTTGAACGGTTCGGCGCGTTTCGCGGTGAGCGGCAGATGTAAAATGTTGGGCGCAGACAAGGTTCCCCCCGTATCTGACGGGAAATTCGTTAAATTTGTAATCTGGAAATGCAACGTGGCTCGGTTATAATCTCTTATTGCATTTGTAGGGGATATGGAGAACGTGGAAGCGTTTGTGTATTCTGATGATTTATGTCTATTGTTTTGAATATGAATTTTTAGTATAGTACTATGATTTGATTTTAAAAATTGACTATTTTAGTAATCCGTTATGATATATGTAGTGAAAAAATAAATAATCTTCGACGCCATATGATCGACGTAAACGCGTTCTTTTATTCTAGTTTTAAACTATAAATATTATTACATACCTAAATCAAAGTTAAATAATACGACTAACAAAAGAGAATCTTCAGCTTTTCTGCGTCCTCGAGACGGATTTTTTCTTTCGTATATTTGCACGTATCCCTGAAGTATTTATTTATTTTCTTATATTTTCGATCCCACTTTTCCAATATGTTTCACGTTTGAATATCAAAGTATAATACATATAAGTGTTGTATTTTTTTAGAAATTTCATAACTCTTACGAAAGTTCTCTCTGCATTTAAATTTCGCCCTGTTCTCTTTTTTTATTTTCAAAATATAATTTAAATTATTTAATTTAATCTTAAAGCTCTTTTACAACTATGAATACCCTGCATTATTTTTGAATATTAATCAAATGCATTCATCAAATACAATTCGTAATCGTATACAAAGAACATCTGCATGATTTCGAATAGACGTCTTCGCGCAACTAATTTCCGCTTTTTCTACTTTATTGCATTGTATGAGTCATAGGCGATCTTACCATCACTTTCCTCATCAATTATGTCAATTGTAAAAGTTTTTCTGCACATATTGTATCTGGCGGCGGTTGGGTCAATGTTCTCTTTCGTATGAGATTAACGCGGTCCACTTTCCTTTCACCGCAATGTTTCCATAACTTCTTGTTGTAAATACGATTCAACTACCACACGAGTACAAGAAGTATAAATAAACGTAATTGCTTGTTCTCGGCTCCAAATTATCGTAATCAATAACAATTTAAGCTGTCAATATAATTATTTTACTCGCTAACAAGTGATGAGTTTAAAAAATCCTTTTGTATTTGAACTTCGTTACTTGCTACAATTTTATTTAAAATTTTATATAATCTTTATACTTTTCATCTTTGGATAGAAACTTTCATAAACTGCAGTTCTCAGTAATTCATTGTTCCTTTGTTTCACTGCCAACGAATGTGAAATCAACCCGGTTTCACCATATAAAGGAGTACAATCGCCAAATTCAGTTGGTACATAAATTTTATGTTACTGTTAAAATGACGATATGGATAAGTAAAAATATGGATGTTAAATATAATTCATATCGAATATAGTAGAAATCTCATCATTATTATCGTTTACAATATTTGCTAATTTTAAATATCAAGTATTCGATATTCACTTACGTATGTGTATTTGATCTTCAGTTGTAATTTTTTTCATATTCTAATGACTTTAACGGTTTTTTCTTGAGAACTGAGGAGATGCATAAAATTATTTACAGTGTGAATAGTTATTTTTTTATTAAAAAAAAGTTCCACATTGTAAAGCCGAAGGGGAATTATTAATGAGATGACCGGTAACCCTTTCAATTGACCCTTTCACCCCTAATAGCCGAACTTCTTAAATTTATTCCACGGTATCTTAAAACGAGGCGTGAAATTCATCGAATCTAAAACTGGTCTATTGTTTTTGATTAAATTGGTTTACTAATCCACTCATTCTGATTGCTTCAACATATCGAATTTGCCAAATATACGTATACTTACAATAGTAAAGTGGGGTGGCCCAACAGGTTGCGGCCCAAACTGACCCTACTCATGCCAGGTCGGTCTCGAGGTCCTTCCATTTATTTAATAATAGTTTATCTTGCATTATAGTCCTTGAGCATAACCATAGAGCACAAACTTGTTCAGTGTTAAACCAGCCCCTCTTTTTTCATAGTTTTGTCTTGCTTGAGAGTCCGTGATCTGTTTGACCGTTGATCTTTGCACTCTAAGATTTTGCATTTAACCTCAGTTGCATAGTAAAAGTTGAAATGATTGAATGCTATATGAATTTTAGAAAACTAATCGAACACTAAAATATTGCATGAAATTACACACGCGTCGATTATGTCTTGTTCCGCTTATAGTAATCAAATATATACTTTGTATATTCGACAATTTGAATGATTCAACCGACGGTAATGAATATGTTTATTTGCTAACTGTTGACATACTCTTATCGTGTAATAAATTTCATGTGTAATTTCTAAAACATATTATATATCATATATACTAACGATGTAATGTTAAATGTCAACTTTCACGAACGGGTTTTTATGTTTACTAATTTTATTCTGTATTGGTAATGCGATAGATATTATCGAATTTTACCTTATTTTAACCACAAACATTTTCGTTTTGTGACTTTTCATTGGCATCATGACTCATAAATTATCTCAAATAACTCATCCATTATATATAATACATTATATATAATATTTGAACTCTCATGCTTGAAGATTGAATCAATTAAATGCAGCCATAATGATTCTCCATTAGAAAAATGAATCTAGCAAAATAACCAAAATCGAATGCGATTAATTGAACCGTGTAAAAGGCAAAATTTTAATTGACAGCAACGAATTTTGATTGATACCGCCGATAGTCAGCTTCCTACGTTTCGACATCGGTGATTTAGTTGTGTTGGATACTTTTAAATAAAAAAATAGTTTTTTTTTTTTACAATCGAGCACTTCGAAACATTTTGCAACCTATGTAATTGCAACAGGCAGAAAGTTCACAAATCATTGACTTTTCAACGACTTCCTCTCCACCGCTCAAATGTCAAGACTCCGCCACACCGCAACCTTTGTCGTCTGAAAAAACGAACTCTATTTTCGATTTCGAAATCGCACGATCCACCGTCTCGAGATTCGGACATTGCGCAACGATCATATTCGCGCATGTTTGCTCTCGGCGAAAGCGCACCGCATTACCGAATTTGCCGAATTTTCCTCCACGTACACAATACGATTCGAAAATAGCAATAATTGGAGGCGGCGATTGCGCAAGATCGCCGATTCGAATCCGAAATAACCGCGCATCGCAGTCGCACGATCCGAGCGAAACTCGCGATCCGTCGATGACGCGAACAGCCGAGATTGGCGGTCTGCGAACGAGAGCCGGAAACCGGTCCTCAGATATACATTACACGCTTTATATTTCGCGTCTACTATATCGCGTTGTCGATTTGTACAGCTGCACGAGCAGACGACCGCCAGACAACGAGCGAAACACTTTCGCCAACAACGCACCGGTTGCGGGCTGCCATTAGACGTCGGAGGCTTCGGCGCACTCTCGATTCGCGATCGCCGGCCGCGCGGAATGGCCGGTGTGTGTGTATGTGTCGCGGTTCAAGTATTGATTTTCGTTTGTTTATACCCGTACTGGTTTGGGTGTGCTCGAACTATCGATTTTAGTTTGAATGTAGACTGTCAAATTTTAGATGTGTTACAGTTTGAGTGTCCACTTCTTAAAAAACTAGTCTGTTTATTCACTTTCTAAACGCTCTAGTCCGATTGTTAATGTTGTACGAAAATTTGAGTTGTTTGCACTCAGATAATGCTCTTTTGCTAAATATCAATAAGGCGGATATTAGTATGTCAACTAATGATCGAGAAATACGCGTAGCGTCTAACCGTCGTGTCAGTTTGAACTTCGAGAGTTTGTTTTGAACACGTTTTCACAACTCAACTAAAACGCTAAACCAAGCATGATACTTATGTCGTCTATTTTTAGTTCAGACGCAATTATATGTAGGTGAATTTCGACAGTTGACATTCAAACTAAAATCGATAGTTTAGGTATATCCAAACGAGTATGGGTGTAAATAAACAAAAGTGAACACTTGAACTGTGACACCTACATATAATTGCGTCTAAACTAAAAACAGACGACATAAGTATCGTGCTTGGGTTAGGTTGGGTTAGCGTTTTAGCTTGAGTTGTGAAAACGTGTTCAAAACAAACTCTCGAAGATCAAACTGACACGATGGATAGACATTACACGAATTTCTATATCATTAGTGACATTCCAATTTCCACCTTATTGATATTAAGAATAAGAGCATTATCTGAGTGCAAACACTTTGATTGTCGTACCACACTAACAATTAGACTAGAGCTGTTTTGAAGGTGTACAAATAGACTAGTTTGTTCGTGCACAAACGAAATGGACACCCAAACTGTAATATATGCAACGTGACGAGAGGAGAGTCGTTGTCTGGGTATTGTTGATTTTATGCGAATCCGTCGCTGGAAAAATTCGCGATTTTCAGATCGACGTTTCCGCGTTGGGTAACTAACTGTCTTGGTGGTACGTGTTTGGAGTTTTCGAATCTTGGTTGTGTCGAAATGTTGGCACTTTTCGTGAATGTTGATTGAAAGTAGTGACTTTTAATGAGAGAAAGGCATTTGATGTTTTTTTTTTTTGTAAAAATGAAGTATTCGATGTTATCAATTGAAGTCTCGTCAAATTTAATATTCTGTTTTTTAATTGAATAATGTTGTAATTTTTTTGATATAATATTTCGTACAATTAACTCTTTAAATGCTAATGACCGTTAAATTCATGATTGATAGTGCATTAAAACGGAACATCTCCGTTTATTTTAGTCTAAAATTATTCAAATGAATACGATAAAAATGCATCTACGCGCGTTGGCTCCAGGTGCTGCTCAATATGTTGCATATATTCCGTCGTCAGCTGGTCTGATTTGTTCCATACAATTTGTCAGTTTTGTACACATTCCCACGAACGTAGCCGTTCCCAGATTTGCATTTTTCTCGGAAACAATGTTCGGAAACGCACGACACCACGGCTAGATGCGATAGACGGTTTTGATATATTTAAATCATATGCAAACTTTATTGTACAGGGGAGATGCGCTTCCTCACATCGTGGTCCAGTCTAGACCAGTCTTGACCACTTCGATAATATTCCATCGGCATACGTCTTTTATATTGTATTTCCAAATTTATGCAACTGTTTAAAGAATGGTTATATAAAAATTTTCTTCGTTTCCCTTTTGTCTTTCCCTTTTATTTCACTTTTTTAATATGATATAAATGTTTTCCTTTTTGCGAATATTCGGCTCTCTCGAATTTGGAGAATACTTACTTCTTTCGTCGAAAATATTTTTTATTACGCGAAAGGGCTGACGGTCAAGGAACTTTAGCCTTACGTTTACAGTTTGAATTATTACTGCCTTCTTGGCTTTGTTTCTCTTGTTTGCTTTTCCAGCGTCAGGATTTTCTTTTTACCATAGTATTTTTTGTTATTTTATTATATAATACGTTTTCTTGCAAAAAGTCTCCAGAAAATAACGCAATTTTCATCTGAAAACGGAAGCCATGGGAATCGCTAAATATTCTCACAAATTAAAACGATTTTACTGCGCCTCCTTTGCTTCATAATCATGATGTAGACGTTTACGGTTATTAGCGTATTTTAAATAATTATATTTTGATGAGGTGAATGAAGCGAATTTCATTCATAAATTCGTACCTCGTTTTCTTCGCGAATTTAAATAAATTGTGCTTACCTTTATGCGGATATTGTTCGCGAAATAGCGGACACATTTTTTCCCATTATGAATTTTTTATGCTTTTCGTGTGAACTTTGTTTCTGAGTTGTTCTGTGGGAATCCGATCAAACTTAAAACTAAGAATGTTCTTACAAGAGATAATTACTTTGATATATTGTTTGGAGTCTGCTTGTAAATTTCACTCACATGCAAACCATTCAATGTACAATGTCACTGAATTAACACAGCATTTACATATTCAAATTGGATCATAAGAACGCGTAATTCGGAAATCATTTTTCGTTCATAACAACGAAAACTGTCGATATTCGAAAGTGAAAATTTCGCATACATTCAGCATTCATCAACCGCGCAGACGCCTCAAGTGTGAAATTCTTAAAATATTACAATTTTCGGATATTCGCGAGGGTTTGCGTAGGCGGATGTTGTCAATCCTTCCCTTCCTCACCGAACCGATCTTCATGTTGATATTTGAATAATATTAATATTTGTCCTTCGCCGACAACGAGACTACGATTCGGTGCGAGCCGTCGTGTTCGCATCGCAACCCCTCTGTTGGAACATGTACCAGAAGGGTGGTTACTCTCCCTTAGTTCATTATTCTCGTTCGAGACGCGCATTATTATAATGCCGCTTTGATGAAAGACTGGACATTGAAAAACGTTACCGGAGTTTGCATATGCTGGACCACAGTTGTGCATAATACGTCGAGACGAAAGGACTTGCGCTTCTCGATCCTTTTTCCCGCGCGAATATCAACATCACATACTGCGATCATATCCAATAATCCATTTTTTTTTCATTTTTTACTATAAAATATTTAATATTATGAACTTTAATTATTTTCAAATAGTGACAATTGCATTAGTTAATTAGTGTTAAGTTTTAGTGTTATTGTTTGTTTTCCCTTTTTCTTTCTTTTATTTTTTAGGTAACAAGGATACATTACGATTAGTTTCATAGTGATACAATGACTTGAAAATATTCGAATTATGTTTACGAAAACGTGTTTGTGTTTGTGTTATATGATTTATCCGAAATTTACTAATTGAAAGTGAGTATATTTATTTTCCACGTATTTATTTTTAAATAACTAAATTTACGTAAATTGAGTCGAAAAACTAAGTTGTTGTATGTGTATCTGATAAAAATAAATCGTATTGTAGTGAAATATTGTGACGTTGCGAAAGTATTGTAGGATATAGTTTAGCGTCGCTATGCCACCTGCCATTCCGCTTTCCACCTGTCGCCTTTCTCCCTATACCCCCTTAAACCCATTCGGGATTCTTTTTAGATATTTTTTCTCTAGATAGTGTTAATAATCCGTCTCGTATTATATATAAATATTATATTATATTATACATATGAAGGCAAACGGTTTTACTTTCTATTTGTTTATCTAATATCGTCTTCATTAACATTATTTTTCATATATTGCTTATAATATAACCATTACGGATTGTAATTTACATTTTTAGATAATTTAGCGTTTACACATATTATAAATGAATTATTTTTCATTCTAATTATACGTAAAATTCTAATTAGAATTTTTAATAGAAAATACTCGTATTATTTTAATTATGTTTAGTGCTGCTTTTCACACTTTCAAAAATAATTATTTAATATACATAATTGAAGCGGAAACGATTCGTACGAAAACAAACCGTTTGCTCTTGATCGTTTGAAACTTTCTGTGTTCTGTATACGTACACGTATTATGCGATCCTATTTATGATCGCATTTCTATTTTCAAGTTTCGAGATGTCTCCAAGATGCGCCGCATCGTAAACGAACATTTAAATGGAATTCTTCATCTTCAGCATGAAAATGTTTCCGTTCTTCCTGTGCTTTTTTTTGTATGTTTCATTAAAAATCTTTTTATCGTCATCCGAAATCGCATTCTGCCCTGATCTCTCCGTAACAACGAACGCTGCACGACTACGGACTAAACTTATTACGATTGACAGTACTTGTATCGATTATCCGCTTTATTTTTTTATAAAGAAAAATAAACGGTTTAATTCATTCGATTTTCCATTTGATTTGTACATTATACAGGGCACTTCAAATGCGAAAGAACTTTTGTGTAAAGTAACATTAGTGAAACTTTTGCGTATCGATTTATCTAAAAATGTATGAACTTTCCTTGAACTTCTGAAATTTCATCGACCTCTTATCTTTTTGTGTAAAATATTTAGATTTATCTTGAATTTAAAAATAAAATTTATATATTATTTTATCACTATCACTCTCACTATAGTAATAATTTATAACATATTCTCAAATATTTTATCATAAATATAATATACAATTTCAATAAACCCTTTGTTCACTAAGTAGTCATTTTATATATTAATACATAATCATGGTCATATCGGTTTTTTTTTTTCAATGCAATCATAATTCTCAACAAAGTACACAGCGCTATCGATAAAATCCGAAAACACTAAAATTTTCCTTCGAAACCGAAAAACAACAGCATTACGCTATAATATTTCCCATATAAGAAAAGAGAGCGGTCGATTTTTAAAGCTTTACGGTCAAAGCTGTTCCCGAGGATTTATAACGGCAGTGGGCCCCACTCAGGGGGGGGCGAAGACCGGGTGGCGGCGCCTCGGGGGGGCGGCGTCCCGTCTAGCGGCGCCCCCATCGTCAGACGATACCCCCCCACACCTCCCACAGCACACACACACCCAGGTCCTCCAGTGCCCCCCCCTCGTTTCCTCGACCTCCGTATCCGCGGTGCAATGCGCGGCAACGTTTCGCTCGCGATTCAACGTAAATTGGTTTCCATTACGGCTCGTCCGCGTAATGATGAAATATTCGTTTTTCGACGCGACGTTTAATTATCGCCGTCTTCCACGGCTCGGTGGCTTCTCACGAGACCGCCGAAGATGGCCGTGTCTGCCCGCGTTCGATTGTGTGCCAGAGGTGGCGTGTGTGTGTGTATATATGGCGGTCTCTGGTGTGTTGGTGGTGCTCGAGTCGAATTTCGGCGGATGTGCATCGGAAATTTTCAGCTGGCTATGGCGCTCTTGAGATGGTCTCGGAAAAGGTCGGGCGTTTCGCTAGTTCGGAATCCGTAAATAATTTCGTGTCGTATTCGATTCGATTTGTGTTATTTGGCGAGATTTTTTTTCTTTTGTGTAGCACGGATCGATTTGTTTTGAAAATTTTTCGTGAAATGTGTTTGTGAATTGATAATATTATATGGCTACTATTTAAATGATCAGAATTTAAATACGATTTTATCCCATTTATCAGAATTTATTTGACATTGTTCAGAATTTTAATCATGTTTCGATCAGAATTTTAATCAAAAAGGTCAGAATTTATATTAAATGGTCACCATAATATTAAGAAGCTTAACCTAACCTAACCTATTCTAACCGTTTCGTTATTAAATTCTGACCATTTTATTTTTTGCCATATTATATTATACTTTAATGAAATCAATTTACGTTGAAATGTAAAAAAAAAAAAAAAACAAATGAATCTTTTATTAATATATTTTTCCGGTTATTATAGAGATTAATTACCGTGATGAATCCGTAAACCAACATTGTACAATAAACTCTGCCAATTATTATCTTTTTTTTTAATTAAACTTTACAGTTTACGAACCTCAAGTTTTTACCGATTTCAAATTCGCACAACGTAATATAAAAATTTCAATCAACACTCTCATATTCGTCGCGAACATCGCGATTCCGATCCCGAATGGCCCGTTTTCCCCAGCGCCCGCGCAAAACACAATCCATCCTCGTCGTTTGTAAACATTTGCAAACGCGCCCGAACGCCGCGTCGTCCGCCCGAAAAACTTTTTTCGCACTATTTTTAATTGCAACGCCGACGTCCCGATCAAAATGGAAAGTTTTTACCTGGCGGCTCTCCGCACATCCGACACCGAACCGATGCGCACACACACACACACACACATTCGCACAATTCGGCTAGCGGCGCAATCAGGTTTTTCAACCTCGGCCGCCCGCGTATGTGAGTGAGTAGGACTCGAGGGTAAGGACGAGGCGTGTTCCCGACGTCCTCGTGCCCGTCCCGAGGACTCGTCGGCGCTGTTGCGAATTTCTGCACCGAGATAGCCTTGACCGTCCGCGGCGGTGCAAGCGGCCCACGCGGACCAAGACGCATTGCGCGACGCGGGCTCGAAACCGGGGTTCGCGGTCCTCTTTGGGCGGCTCGGGGTCTGGGCGAGTTGTCGTTTTGGGGGTCTCGTTGTGGGCCGGTTGCCCGCGGTGTGGGTTTGTTGGTTTTTTTGTGTTGAGGCGGAGTTTGGATGGGGGGGTTTTCGAAATGCGTTTTTGTTGCATGTCGAGTTTTGTATCTTATCTTGTGTATTGATAGTGTGTTAATGCGAAAAATATTGTTATCTCGGCTGTTGTGAAGGATAGGGTTTTTCGTTGGATTAACTTTTCAATTGTTGTTCATTGTGATATGAAGTTATTTTTGCGATGATTAATTCAACTGAGGTTATATAATCGATATAATCCATTTTTTTCTTCTTATGAGAAAACTGATAAAATTGTGTCATTCTATAATTTCTATGTAATTTAATAACAATTTTTATGTAATTGCTTTTTTTGAATGTTAAAAATGTCTAATTTTCCATTACATGTAATGATTGATATTGCAGCTGTTTTTCAATGTTCTTTTGAATAATTGATGCTATTATTGCTTATTCTGTGCATTCGCTTTCCATTCTCCAATTTTCTTTTGTGCACTTCGCTTAAATCGGTGTAAATCGCTCGGACGTAGCTGCTTCGTGAAATATTTGCATTCTTTGTACGGTTGCTGAATATCAAACAAAGCTTGCGTTATTGTAACAACGGCACAGACGAAACAGAGTTTGAGACAAGGAAATTTGCATAAACATTCGAGTATCAACGCGGTGTGTGCCACTCTCGAATTTCCCAAAACAATACGGATTCCCACTTTTTCGAACATAAATTACCCATTCGACAAATATTAACACTTTACCGACCGGCTATTGAAACTAATAGACTTACGCCTGCGACCGCACGTTTTTGCGCAAATTCGCACATATTGCAAATTTTACTAAAATCATCGTAACTTTTTCATTCATTTGTCCTGCCATCTTTTATCGAAATTTCAAAGTATAGAAGAAGCTTAATCGAGGTAATCCTCGACTCATGACGGAGATACGTTCTTGAACCTCGGTCGTAAGTCGAATCTGTATAATTTTTTTTTTCGGTAGTTTAACTTATTTTTACTAATACAATTAAGCCAGGCGCCCACAGACGATTAGTCGCGGCGCGATTTATAATCGAACACATTGTTTTAGGTTGAAGTGCGCCCATAAACCATATGGAAATGAAATGAAATAGTAAAACAATGATATTTAAAAATCTTTCACTGTTTGAGTCCATCATTTAAAATTTTTGTATTCCTTGATAAAATAAATTAAAAACAGCAGCAATTTCTTTTAATAGGATTTTTTTTTTGACGGTTTTACATTCCTCCGTATTTATTTTTCACATCGGTTTGAGATTTATCATTCAATTTTTTAAAAATATTTATTATTATTATTAAGTGCGGACTGTCGTAAGTAGAGGATTACCCGTGTTGACGAGCAAAGTCGGACGTATTTGAGGACGCCACATCGGTCTTTTAAGTGTTAACGTCTTAACGTTAGTCGTTCATCGACGTCTTCCAGCGTTATATGATCGTCATGAAATTAAAAAAAAAATATTGATTAAAAAAAAAAATATTGATTAAAAAAAAAAAATAACGAACCGACGTTAGAAGCGAGTATCCTCAAACGCGAAATGCAATCGCGTGCCCCCGTCGATTGGACAGGCCTGGCTCGGCCGTCGCCGAAGGGGGCACGGGGGGCGGCGGCGTATCCGGGGGGCGTCCGCGGGGCGGGGGC
>JAOXNN020000044.1:3514718-3531989 GCA_028571205.2 Hydropsyche betteni | reverse complement strand
TGGCGGGGCTGGGCGGTGGCGCATGGGGGCCGGGGGGGCGGGGGGGTAGCGGGGGGGGTGCGGCGGGGGGGGGGGGGGCCCCCCTGGGGGGCAGGGCGGGGGCGTCCCTCCGCTGCGCGCGCACCCGCCACCGACGGCGCTCGGCCCCAGTCCGCCGTGCCGCCGACGACGCGCGGACTTCTGCACCGCAAACGCGGAACCCACGCCCGCCGCACCACCGTCGACTCATTTCCAACGTCGGACCCGAACCTTTACCCGAGTTTTACGCGCTCGCACCGAACACCAGTGTCGATCCCCGAGTGCTTTCGAGTTTTTACCCCGAAGATACAACTCGCTACCAACACCAACACCCCCCTCTCGCCGCCCACGCAGACGACAACCCCCCTCTTGCACGCTTTCGGCGCGGTTTTCAAACATGCGCTCGAACGTCGCCGCTAAGAAGGCGTCGAGATCGTCGATGCCGGTGGACACGCCGATCGTCGACTAGTAGAAGATTGTTCGAATCTGCCGCCTCCGAACGTGCTGCCCGCCGACGCCGCTGCGATTCGAATGGTATTTTTGTTAAGAGCGACTATCGACCCCCCCTACGGTGCGTGGATTTTTCAGTGCGACGTCGGAAAGTCGAGGAAAAACCCTCCGGACGGTTTCGGTGCCCACCCCTCGCTCCGTTCACACCCCGGTGACACTCACGCGATCGCTTATGTGCAATGTTTGCTTTTCGATGTTTATTGATTGCGCTTGCTGATTGTTTTCTTTATTACTTTTTTTTCCCCCCCGGTTTAGCCTTCGGAAAGGAATTCGCGTATTTGTTGTGTTCGGTCGCCGACGGCCGTCGCGAAGTCCGTTGCAATTTTTTTTTGTGCAAACTGTGCCGGTTTTCGTTTGTGCAAAGTTTTGCTGTTAAGACTGTTTCGTTCGATAAATGTGCCACTTCAAACTAATCTTATTGTAAATATTCCCTTCGAAATATATTTTTATCGATAATAATCGAACAGTCGCAATTTTCGTTCGTTTGTATTGTAAATAATTCTGGGAATTCATCCGATGTATAATATTAGTTTCGACTCGGCTTGTACTAATATTCGTAGTAAATGCGTTTTACATGCCTAATCTAAGTGATTCGTAATAGAACGTGCTTGTTAACCGTTCATACTCATTAATTCAAGTCAACAGTGTGACGTGTTACGTTTTAAAATGACGTAAGATCTCTTAATTTTTTGTCATGTACCGCAACTTTAATGTTGATCGATTGAAATTATTTTTGTACTTCATTCATATATTATTTTCGCTATGCAAATGTTTATATTATAATATATACAAAATTGGAACGCTATTCACGCGCCTTATCAATTTTTACTTTGATAAACAATACGATCGTTTCGCTCGCTAATAGCGAAAAAACTTTTCATTGTGATATGCAAAATTTTTCATTGTGATACGCAATTTACGAAAGTTAGTATAATACTTTGTGAAAGTTCGATACTTTGTTCGTACATATAAATTCATACGTTCCCGATTGTGCCGTTCGCGGCAATCCTCTATTAGCAATTAACGCTTATCGCCCACAGTATTACAGAAGTGAGAGAGGGAAAGAGAGAGAGATAACGACTCATTTGTTTGGAAAACAAAAAGCCGTTCACGCCCGTGAGGGGCGAACTCGGTAATTTATACGCCCGTGGCATATGATTATCTACCGCCGGCCAGCGTATGCCTCTTACACGCACATACCATGTAATATATGGCAAAACGAACGTTTCAGCACTCGTTTGTTCGGCGAGCATCCATTTTGCCGTGTGAAGAGATCCGATCGACAGAAGTCGACTCTTCGCCCTGTCATTAATGGCCCAATTTGCCGGGAGAAATTGTGTCTCGTGTTTACATGCTCTTTTGTTGTCAACAATGTGTATAATATAACGCATCGTGCTCCTCGTGGATTTTTTCAGTTGGCACCGTTCTGGAGCCCGATGGATCTGACTCGCACGGAGGTTTTCGTATAAAAATAAAGTTCTATAGATAGATTCACGTATCACGCGGAGCATACGCACATAACACAGTTCAAAATTTCATCCGGATCAAACGATAAGTGAGCTTTGGCAGCAAAGTAAATGTCTGCCAAAAATATCGGCGATGTTGATATACATATCGGCTTCTTGCAAAAGTATTGTAATGATTAATGTGCGGTACGATTTTGAACGCGTTGGATTAAATTTTTTTTTCACGTGTCCAAATCCGAAATTAGCGCGGGATTATTGAGTGAAGTTGCGCTGCACGTAATTACTTTTTCGTCGTGAAATCACAATGGTTGTCGCGGAAGCGTATCGTCAAATCTTAACGAGATTATGAAACTTTTTGATGTTCACAAAAAACGCTGGTTTAAACCGTCATTTCATTTTTATACAATCCAAATGAGGCGTGAAGTTTGGACCACATCCCAATCGCGATAACTCCATCTATTTCGGTTCTCTATTAACCGTCTCCGTCGCTTATGGGCCGCAGAAGAGAATTTCACGTTAAAAAATTTTACACTCCACCTTCAACAGTCACTCGACCCGGCTGAAGACGCGCTTTCAGCAATTTCCCGCAGATATCAGGAGGCTCTTCATCGGGAAGGAAACAATGCTAATTGTGCTCGTGTACAACGCTGCGATGATCCCACGCATCTCGGGCGCGCGTGCACCGTAAAAACTGGACGCGTCTTGATTTTCGTCCATTCTTTGCGACCCGGCAACCGTGAAATTCGAACAATGGCTCTTGTCTCCCAATAGACCATTTGGTATTCAAATGACTCGCCCCGGCCGTGGCCGACTCCAGACCTCGATCCGCTCGACGTCCAAGGGCGAATTCGATTAAACGTTCGGCTCGGCTTATCCGCCAATTTGCCTTCGCCTACGTATGAAACGCATCCGTATACGTGTGCATTGGCGAGATTCGAGCCCGCGGATCGTTTTCGTCGATTTCTCGGCTTTTCGTGCTTTCCTTTGTCGGATCACTTTATTTGCCGTAGCCGCCAGCTGTTGCCCATTCAGCGTCGCTCTCTCACCTTTTCGCTGTGTATGTGTGTACCTTATTCTGCTGGCTCACTTGACGGATAAATGTGCCGGGAAAAAATGCCTACCTCTTATTCTTCTTCCTCGCCGTCCTTCCGTTGTGTACACTGTGACGTAGTTTTTCACTCTCGGCTCGCCTTTGAATTTCCCACCTTGCTTATTTATCTTTGCGTTTTCGCTTTAATTATTCACCCCTCGTGTTTTTGAATTAAGAAAATTCCTTTCACTTTGGCGCGAAACACTTTCATTTATTTATGCTCAGATAAACTCGAATTTCATCATACGTCGACATCAAATTTGTTTTATCTGTTTGCGTATGATGTTTTTTGATTATCTAAAATTCCCATAAATGGTCCATTACACGAACTCATAAAATGATTCGACATTTTTCCACATTATTTTTTACCCACTGAAACACGGACACACCCTCTCGTTATCACCATTATTTTTAATTATTTGTCGAATGTAGTGATCTTTAATTGAAAATACGTATTTTCCGAATTTATTGAGCCAATTTTTTTGATTAATATTGCTATTAGGGTATTTTGAATAATTTTTTTTTTTCATTACATCGAATATATATCTAAAGCTGATTTTCAATATTATTTTGATATTTTACAATAAATTTTTCTGTGAAATTACCCACGCTTCGTTGATTTATAAAATGTAAAATAATGTTAATCAAATAAATTTATTTGGAAGCAAACAGTGTAACGAAGCTCGCTAATGAACAAACGGGACTTGTTATTTATGCCCAAAACCAATTTGTATCGTATTTTATTTTTTTCGCAGAATATATTCATGTGAAAATTGACAGTCAACTACTAATTGAATTTACCAACTTCGCTAAGAGACTATCGAATTCGGCCGTCATACTTCCAATGTTTAACATAGCCAAAATGGCCAACATTTTTCATATATTGCGCTCGTGCATTATGGAAACGGTCAATAAACCACCGAACATAATGACAGCCATATAGCCCCGTCGATAGTCCATCAACATTATCGTCGATTGACTTGAACCCTCATTGGCGATACCGGTGAAGCGCGACACGAGGTCTTTTCTAATTTCCGGAATACTCTGTCATACTACCGCTGGACATCAAACCGCCCCTAAAGCGATCAAGGCGACGCCCAACATATCGTTTTTCGAGTATGTATGTCGAAATTAAAAAGAATATTCGAGTTTCGATAAACATCAAATCTGAAAGTTATTCGGTCGTAACGACAATGGCGCATTTATGTATTATATTTGTTTTTCGCTGAACACCTTGGGTCTCTCACAGTTTTCTGTATTTATATAACGAGTATTCTTTCGACACTATTGGTTTGAGAATTTTTCGCTAATCGGTTTTAGCATCGTGCAACACGAGGAAAAAATACGTTTCGGTGCAATTTTTTTACAAATGCTTTTTGGTGCATTGCAAAAATAATTTTATGCCGTAATGTTCAAGACCGATATCGTAATCACTTCAGACGAAAAAGTAACCCGTTAACATTTGAAATCGTGTTGCTGTTACTATACAGCCTTGATATATTATAAAGTCTGACATTTTTACATTCTCTCAAGTCGGAAAATTTTGCATTGAGAATTGTCTTATTCGTTTTAACTAATCATGTTAACATTTACAATAAAAACTGACAATTTTTCACAGCACGACGCAGAAAAAATATTACTTAATTGCTTAGCTATTTATTTTTTTTTATACTTTTAAATTTTGAATAACATGCCGAAACAGTCCTCTCGCTGCATATCTCTAAAAAAACTTGACATTATCTTTATCGCGCATATGAGTTCAAATGTTACGATGATTTCATTTAGGTGTGCAAAAAAATACCATTTCCAAAGTCACCGATATTTCAAAATTATCATAATTGACAAAAAACTCGTTTGCATAAATTTGCGCAATTTATTATTCTTGCAATTTTCATTAAAATTTCGTCGCGTAAATGCCATCGAGAGGAAATCTTCGTCTTGATAGCTTAGCGGTAAGAGTGCCCTTTCGTATCCTCGAAGGGAGACCCAGGTTCGATTCCCGGTCAAGACCATGTGTTCTTGATGACGCATTTATCGCTAACAAAGACGTCTTTTACTTGATGCCACATCCAAGTATTTTGCTTTGCTATTTATTATATTTTCGTTTTCGCCGGCAGATGTATTCGTTTGATTTTTCGTTTTAATGAGTGACACTTACGTTGAAATTCTGTGTTATTTCGTTGTTTATTTCAGCATTGAAACGCGCCTTCGTGCCTTTATTGTTTTCAAAATCAGCGAAGTGATTTACTTGAATGCGCAGGAATAATTTTCAATTAATTTTCAATGATCAAAGATAGCTAATTTTTTATTGCAAGAACAATAAATTGTTTTCGCACGAATTGCTAATTTTTTTTCCCATGTTTTTAATCGTTTTATTGATTTAAATAATTTTATTATAAATCGAAATTTCATGTAAATATTTAATACGTTTCTAACAGATATTTTCAGTAACACTCGCGCAATAATCACTCAAATTAGTTCACAGTCGTATAAATTCGTATTCTTACAACTCAATAAACTTTTATGACTTGTCTAACGAAAACAATCAGACAAAACAATTAACCTTTGAATTGTCCACACATAATACAATTACCCCAAAATGACCGAAATCCGAACGGAGATATCCTCCCAAAAAGAGACGCCAATCCGAGGAACTCCCCAATGCTCGGTCGCCGGAAAATTCTCGGAATTCCCAGAACCGGCGTCTCAATTTTCAAAACACCGTCGTTATTTCCGATGGGTGTCCGGTTTCCCAACACCGGCCAGGTGGGACCGAGAGGACCGCGGTGCTTCCTGGTGACCACCTCACGTTTGGCCGACGTCTTCGTCTCGCCACTTCTCGGTGTTACCACGAAAATTGTATTTATAACGCGCGCGTAAATATAGAGCGCGCGCGTATAGCGCGATGTTCGAACTGGGTTATACACTCCGCAAATAAATAAGTTGTTTTTATGAATGCCGCTGAAAACCGTCCATTTTCATTTCTTTTATTATTATTTTTTTTTATTTTAGAGTAGGAAACATTTTTCGTGGCGTTTGCCTGGCAGAGTTTCAGGATCGTGTTTTTTGGTCTTGTGACGCATTCGTGTGTCTCGCGCGAGCGATGCGTATAGTTTTTCCATCTAGATTTTTTTTTTGTATAGCCTCTGAAGTCCGAATGCATATCAATTTTTCTATTTTCGTGTGCGCATTATTCAAAACATCATCACTTTTTTCGTGTACGTCCCATCTTATCTTTTATATTTGCTCGCTTCAATACATTCGAAATAAATGTTAACATACGAACATTCCAACAACCCACGACGTTCTCTTTGACGCGATTTCGTTTCCGAATTTTATATTATTAAATTATACTGTTATGCATGCATCAGAGTGTTCGCGTAGATTAACGATCCAAAGATTATGACGCTGGGAGTTCATCTTATATTTCTTATTTGAATTCGTTTCTCTGCCAAGATATAGGTCGCTAAATATAATTTGAATCGCGCTCCGTTTTCTCGCTTCCTGGCTCGTCCACCTTAACAGGTATTTTGCACTTTGTACAAATATATGCTTATTTGTTATTTAAATTATTGATAAAAAAATTTTGATAACGATCTTTACAAATTAAGCGTATACACGTTTCGAATGATCTAAATATAATGGTCACATTTATTTAAATTTTTCCGTACGATTGTATTCTATTTGCATATTTCCGTCCGTGTATTACGAATTAAGCGAAATTCATATAAAGAAAAGATTTTTTACTGAATATAAAAAGTTTCCGCATAAACCAGCTGAACCTTCGTGACTTGTTACAGTTATGAAATCCGACAACCATTCGAAGGAGAGCGAAACAGAGACCCAATTATCTAATTACTTTTCAAAATTAAATTTACATAAATGTTCTTTCCATAAACACAAATAGCCTTAATTTGCGACTTTGGAGTTATACGTATTTGCATATATATAAAACACGTTACAAACTATTCCTTTTTCATTAGCAACGTTCTATGCTAACACTATTCATTAACTGTATAAGTGACGTAGCTATATTTCTATTGGTGATAGTATCTTGAGTCATTATTTTGCTTTCACAATCTCAGAACGACGTATTTTTGTTATTTTTATTATTATTCAACTTATGAATATATGAATCAGACGTACTCAGATTGTGAAAACGTGCACATCTTCAAAGGTATACACAACTTTACGTACGAAGAATAAATTTGCATTACTTTTTGAAATGTTATTTACATTGAAAATAATATGTACTGTATAAAGTATGTGTAAACTTTTCAAGTAACTCCTGATTCACTAATTAATGCTTATTCACGCCTACAATTAATCGTATTCTTTACAGATTTTGTTTTAATACGCAAAACAGTTTGGAAGCAGCTTTAATAATATACCGAACATAGGACGAGGCCCGCCGAATGTTTTACGCTATCTTTTCTTTATCCTTTCCGCTTTCAGCAATACATACAGTAGTTGTAAATTTCTAGTGTCGACATGCAGGGGATACAACCGGCGATGCACTGGCATTACATAGACTGCGACAGCAAAAGGACGAGGAGCAAAAGAAGCGGCGGCCAGCAAAGCAGCGGAGGGTTAACCCGTCGGGGAAAACGGGACTCCCCTCACGTCGGACACGCTTATTCCGCTTGTGTCGTTCGTTGTAATTACCTACGCTTTGAGTTTGGCTGTTTTCTCGAACCACTTTTTGTTTTGTTGTTGTTTTTTTTTTCATTTCGAAAAAGAAGTCTTAACAAACTGTCGTTGTTGCGCGGCTTGCCGGTGACCGGGTAGTAACGTTATGTGTTTTGTTGTTCGCAGAGCTGAGCGCCCACACCACCCCACACACCAGCTTAGCTTGAGGCCAGCCAGCTCGCTACCGCTTTTTACGTGCCCCGAACACACACTGAAAAACCAACCAACCACCCCGCTATCGACCCGGACTACTTACAATTGCCGCGTGTGCTTTCAGCCGGACGACGCTCTCCATCCAGCCATCCAGCTCAGCTCAGCTCAGCTCAGCTCCAAACAACCCTTCACCTGCTTCTTCTCGGGCGCATCTCTTCCCACACCCGCGGATAATAAATTTATATATATATTATATTGAATATATATAATTTATTGGTTGCTTGACGCTTGAGGCGCGCCCTTATATTATTATATATATCTCCTCCCGCCCCGCACATCGTCTAGTCTTCGTTTGCCATATGCAATACGCTCCGACCGAGACTGTTGTTGTTGTCGATACATCGAGGAAACCGCGTGTGATATCACCCCAACCTAGTGTTACATATTATACATAAAAATATATATTTACGAAAGAATAAAATTAAATAAAAAAAAGTTCACCCGGCGAGGTAAACAAAAACAAAATTCTAATATTTGATATAATAATAATTATTATTAAAAACTAATTTATACTTTATGATACATATATATTTATTTAATATATATTGATATATTTTTATGAACATTAACTATTAGAAATTATAAAAATAGAATAACCAATTTTGTAAAATATTTTATAACCGGGTCTGAATCAAAACGTAACGGCTCCTATTTATTAAAAAAAAAAAAATAAACGAAGCGCCTGATTAATCGCAACGAGTTCTAAATAATAAATAATAAAGTTAAAGTAAAAATAAAAATAAGGATAAACGAAGCGTCGCAGTTACGGCCTACAAACACACAGAACTTTGAATAGATACGCAGAGTCCGTATAAAAGTGAGTGATAAAAAGGAGCACGCACGTTTGTACGATGGCGATGGTGAACGTGAACAGCCTGCTAAACGGCAAGGACTCTCGCTGGCTGCAGCTGGAGGTGTGCCGCGAGTTCCAGAGGAACAAGTGCTCCCGCTCGGACACCGAATGCAAGTTCGCACATCCCCCGGCTAATGTCGAGGTGCAGAACGGACGAGTCACAGCCTGCTACGACAGTATCAAGGTGAGCCTTCTTTCCTGTTTCTCGTTGTATCAGTGTGTGCCTAATCTGACGTTTTCGTGGCAGTGCGTCTGTTATCGCGGACGGCTCGGTCGATGTTCTTCTATTGTTCTTGCGGGTGATTCGACGCTCTTATCGCGTTGTGAAGCGTTACGTGGTAATTCGGATTGTTTCGTTAGTTCAGTGATTGTTTACTCACTGATTAATAATTCGACATGAAAAAATTTAGAAATTTCTTGAGTACTTACACTTTACCGACCGCAGATGTTAACGTAGCGTCCTCCGATTGTCCGATTGTCCTTTGAGAAACGGTGCGAAAGATAAACAGTTTATCTATCGCATTTCTCAAAGGTTATAATCGGACGCGGACGCCACATTGGCGTCCGCAGTCGTTTGTGCGAAAAAATCGGAGGACGCGACGTTATCGTCTGCGGTCGATAAAATGTTAATTGAAGCAATTTAATTTCGAAGAAAGGGAAAATATATGAAATCCCCGAACGGAATCACTAATATCCACTCTCGATTGTAGAAAAAGTCGAAATCGCAAACGGCCGCTACGTATATTCATCAAAATCGATCTTTCAGTTTTTCATTTTCTTTTTTCTTTCACATCATTAGTTTGATGTATGTGGATATTTTCAATTTACTCATAGAGCCACATATCGATCCGGCGTCGGAAAATTTTTCTAGTCAAGGACAGCGCGCTGGAACAATTGTGCCTAAATCGGCTTTCATATTTTACCGATGAATTATTTATGTTGCGTCTTTTTTTCTTAATTGCTGATTGTCACACGACACCGCTCGGTGAAATCCAGACGAAATCTCATTTTATACAACGTCTCTGTATCGTCGAACAATCTGACTTTCACATTTTCGCTTGTACATAACGTGCACTTCGCGTCTTGCTTTCAAATATAATATTACACAGTATAAAACGAAACAATGATTAAAATACGATTTAATTTTCACCGAGTTCGTTAAATCCGTTATAATTTTTTGCTGGCCATTTAACTTTTATAAGTGTTATATATTCAGCAGTATTTTTTCTCGTAATTTTTTTTAACACCTTCAATAAATTCATATTATGCGGTATAAAGCAATAATAAAAATATAAGGTGAGAGTTTCCATCGTACCGCTCGGATTTCGTATCGAAAATTTTGAATATTCAAACGAAGCATTGGCGAAAATAATTACGGATTTTTTTTCATACCGTTTTATTCGTTTTCAATGGACGACAATGGAAATCAATTCGAACTCTCAGCGGGGTCAAGTAATTATAAAATTCCATTTCAGAACATTATAGAAAGCCATGAATATAAATATAATAATCGTATTCTTTCGTGAAAATATACATACATACATAATTCAGCATTTTTTCTTAAAAATAAATTTTTTTCCTTCATTTCCCTTCTTGAAATAATATTTTTTTTTTATAAAGTTCGTTCATCTTCTCGAAATATCGATTCTACTTGTTTATTTTATATATGATTTGTCATATAAATATTATGGTCTTAATGATTCACAGACTAAATTTCAGTAATAAATTATGCAGTGCGTCTCCTCGAGAGTCTTATCGAACCGGTTTGTCCACGGCCATCGCGAGTTTTTTCACAAAACCAAGAATCGAAAATAAAAGTTGACGTAATATAACAATACCAACCAACCTTGAGAAAACCGTTTTTTATAATTTTTGGTACATTTGCAGTACGGATCACAATATACAGATGTTCGAAATTTTCCACTCAGAGATCCACAATTTTGCCGTATTTCATTCAACACGCATACAAAGCACGTTGTTCGAAATAGTCTTGATTGGATTTCGAACATTCGCTTCGCGCCACGTACGCCGCTCCATATCGGTTTTAATTTATGGAGGAGCCTTGAACTCGCCTTCGAAGTGCACGTCCGTTTTTTTCGGGTTTTTGTATAAATAATTGGGTGCACCCAATATAACGTATAGCATTTTGCCTTGTTTTATTAGTAATTAACGTTGTGATTTGCGCACAAGAATTCATTCATTCGTATGTTAATATTTTATATATAAAAAATTGGTGTGTGTTAATTCAGATTTATTTGATTAGATATGATGGAAAATATGGTGAGATCGTGTTTTTTATTGAAGAATCGTACGCTAATACATAATTCATTTTGTTTCCGATTGTTATATTTCAAATGTGTACTTGTGATGTCCTTTGAATTCAACATATTTGAATAATTTAAAATTTCATGATTACAGAGCAATAATTTTCCATATGAAATGGTATTTCAGCAAGCGAAAAAATGAAGTTAATTTTACTAGTTATAAAAGTCACATTTAATAAACAAATTTTAAAATCGTTCATATTTTTTGAAATACGTTTTGCATTTTTCAACGTGAAATAATTCACTCTCAAAATATTTAACCTATCAAAATTTTAATATTTTTTCCCAACAGAATTTCTTTAAACTATTTTTAAAATATGGAAATATTTTTTTGATATCTTTCACTACATACAGGCACACTATAAAACTCTCGTTAATAGTGCAAGGTAAAACTTAACGATGCACTTGACAGAACACGCAGACGATCGCGAATTTCCAAATCGATACCATTTACCTTCAGCGATAACGAACGATATTATTGAGCGCCGAAGAGCGATGATGAACATTTTTCGCGATCGGTTCTGGAAACGGAAGTTCCGCTCCAGTTGCGAGGGCCTTACGCAACGCAGTGCGAAAGCGAACTCGCATAAATCGGTCGTAATCGATTACGGCGGTTTCGCGAGCCGGTTAAATTTAATTGAGAAACGACTCGGAAAAACTCCCGTCCACAAATAGAAGGCCTTCTTGATTTCGTTTATCAATGCGTGTAGTTTACCGATCAAATATTCCGCACGCGCAAAGGCCATCTGTTCAATTTGAAACTCGTTAACACAGTGCCGAAGCCAAGAGATAAATTGAATATTTTGATTAATTAATTATATTGACTCGACGTGCGAAAACGCGTCACCAACATCCGATCGCGATACGTCGACTCGGACGTGTTCCAATCGATCAGCGAAGGATTCCACAGGCCCCCTAGGCCCTTCGGTTCAACACAGCCCTGGATTTGCAGGGGACTGATAAAGGGGAGGTGCGGCCACGCTATCAGGCGCGCCCACCTCGTTCGTGCGTGTTCCCGCGGTACATACCGTGCCACGATCGCTCGCCTAATCACTCACTCGTGTTATCAAGTCGACATGCCACGCACACACAGGCCCTAAATACGTACGTTCATTACCATAAAACACATGCGAGCCTCTGGCTGCGTACAGTGCGGCCTCGCTGTATGGGGATCGATCGGGGAGTTTTCGCTCGGGTCGATCGAAACGCGCCGCTTTCGAACGATGAGGGTTCGCTGTACGTGGGAAACGCGATTCGGAGGCGTCGGAAGTCGTTGTTGCGGTTTTTCGGCTCGTTGCCGAAATTTGAATGTTGCGCCGAGTGCGAGTCGTCAGAAGTTTTCGCTGATTTTCGGACAATGTACAAGACGGCGATGCGAAATAACTCGCTTTCATCCGCTGTCAGAAGCGGGGTGAACTTTTCCGCTTTTTCCATCAAGTAAGCGGTCGAGTGAGTCGACGTTTTCGGTCGAGGAATGCTCGCTTTTGTTGTTTTCGATACTTTTACAACTGATTTTTCGAGTCGTGATTTACAAACGCGGTTCCATTGCTTTGAATACAACATTTCGTTTCGGAATTGAATCGACACAGTTGCTCGTTTAATCCGATAATTGTTTCGATCGATTAAATCAATTCATATTTCGGAACGTTGCAGCCGAGCCGACAATTACGAACGCAAAAGAAAAGGTTATCGCCCGCTGAACAAAGAGTTTCAGCTTCGTGTACTTACCTGTCTGGCAAACGTCAGACCCGTTACGCTCGGCCAGTAATTTAATTTCTCAAAAACATAAATAAAAACGACTCTCCCCCACGTGCAGCCTTCTCGCTGCGGACTAGGGTTGGGTAGGGAATAAAACAAGGCTGGGCCGAAACGCGGCGGTAGTATTTTCCGATCCGAAGCGGAATAAGTTTAACCCTCGCGCCCACGTACCACCCGCTCGCATAAACTTGCCTACGTACACCTGTCGTAATTTATTAACGTTGCGCGATTTCTTACGCCGGCGTTTTGCCCTCTTTCCGTTTTCAGCGTCTGAAAAGTCTCACCCCCCCATTGTTGGCCGTATCTCCGACGATACTGTTCCTATTAATAAGACAACTTTTCCCGGGTTACTTTCGGCTTTGGTGCTAATCAACGCTTTCTCCTTTAGTGTGTTCGACCTCTATTTGCATATCTGTGTAGAAAACTTTGATAGCGCTCGTATTTTGTTTTAAGTTATTAAAAGGCAGTCGAAATGATTTGTATTTCGACAAAGGATCTTTCAAATTTTATGACATTCAGCGTTCGACGATTTGTGTTTTGAGGTTTTCCACAAATGTGCATCGTATTGATTGTTGTGCCGGGACATATGTCAAATTCAATTATACACTTATACGTACAAACGATTTCAATTCGCACATAGCGAATCAGGTTAAAATTAATTGCCACGTATCAAGCACAGAACCGCTGACCTGCGATAAATTCAAATTATGTTATTATATCAGGTGCGCGGTTCGTAATTCACATTCACGTTAGGCTAATTTTCGGCCGATAGTGCCAATTCGGTGGCATTTATTCGTTTTCGGCTCTGTTTTTCGTGTTATACCTATAATATATTACGTAGCCGTCGTATCGCGCGCATTTTCCGCTATCTCCCGCCATATCCTTTTTTCGTTTCCGAATTTTCTCTCGTGCCGAAATTTCGTGTTCAAAAATTTTCGGGGCTACATTTTATCGTTTGCGCGCGATAAAACGTGCTAATTCGTCCGAACCGTTGCAATATCAACATTGCAGTCAGATAAGCTGTGCAAATATCGTCTCTATGTATTTTATTCACTATGTATAGTCTAATTTTATAATAAAAATTTATCCGTTTTGTTGACTAAATGGATTACAGTTGGGGCTTTTGGCTATTTCATTTGTGATAACGATATTTCGTATGTACTTTTTTATTATACTTTTGATGCGCTCTGAATTGGTTTAAATTTCTTTTTGTGCATTAGATTTTTATTCATAAAAAGGAAATTCTTGTAATACTTTTTTAATCTAAAAAAAGTCATAACTACAATTTTTATTTTACGATAAAAAGTGGCGGTTAAAAGCGGATGTGGGCCAAACCTTATCGACACTGACCCGCGTTAAATACATCAATCAATCTTCACACAGCTCAACACGAATATATTTAAATTTAAATTATACAAAAAAAGCTTACATAAATTGAACACGTTTAAATTTAGAATCACATGAGCGAGATGCAGTCCGGTTTAAAAAAAAATGTATAATACATAATTCTTTCGCAGACCAAGGACAAATGCCAAATAAAAACAATATCTTTATTGAATTCAACATCGTATCACTCAATGCTTGCACAGCTGTGAAATTTTTATCGTCACACAACCACAGTCAAGAGTTCGGATTCCGAAACGCACAACAGCGACGGGGAATGCAACCGCGGGTCAAATGCTGGTGCATTCTCATCTGCATTTCTCGTCGAGAACGAAACCCGACGAGGGCGGACTCGAATTGTGATCGAATAGTCCTCGTCGTCAATTCGAGACTTGAGACGAGGCCAAGTCTCGGGCCACGACCAATTGTCGGCGCGATTTATTGCTGTCAATTACGAACGAGTCAATCAATGGATGACACGCGACGGTGACGCGAGACAAATTCGTGAGCAATTCCGAAAAATTAACGCCGAATTCTCGTCCGTTTTGATGGTTTTGAAGGATGGTTGTATTAGTTGTCGGTCGCGAGACGGTTTGTGAAAAAAAAATATTTCGATTGTTATTGAGTTTGTATGAATCGTGATGAATGTTCTGTTTATGTAAAAGTCGCCTAATATATTTATATTCATTGTAGTGTAAATAATTCAGAATGCGTAGGATGCCCTATCGATTCATAGATATTAATATTGATGAAACTAATACGGCGTTAGTAATATTATGATGGTAAATGAAAAAATCCATATTTATTGTCGACGAATTTAGATAAATTTGTTTCCTCGATATAAATTAATGCCAATTAATGACTCTCACTTTTCATACTGACGAAGAAATATTTAGCTATATTTCGCTATAGAAAAAATATATTTTCTTAACAGTTCGCGTATTATGCCTGACGCTGGCTTTTATTATATAGACATTTGTTACGATTCATCATTCCCTATTGATAAATAAGATTAATTAACGAAACATATTTATATCGTATGTATACGTTTCGTTCAAAGATTTTCATACGCTAAGGAAATTTGTAAGGGTAATATTATATACAGTCATATAGAATATTATAGAACTGCTCATGTTTGTATAGTTGTATTAGCAAAAACAACAACATTTATACGGTTGAATAATGTGAGATTTGAATTCTGGCTTTACCGCATGCGATTTGTGAATATTCATCGTGTGTATAAATATTAATTTAATTATTACATCATTCAGTTATTTGGCTTAATAAATTTGGTGCTTGTTAAAATAATATCCATATAATATACCGTATTATATTAATCGTTAATTAATAATTAACCACTCTGAAAAATGTACCTTTAAATTTCCAAAGTCGTTTGTATTTTTTCTTTTATTAATTTTTTCTGTGTTTGTCACTATATGCACATATTGTGTTCATTAAAATGGCTCATTTTGTTTTCCATGTAAATTTGCACATCTGCGGATTTTAGCCACCAGTGCATTAACACACAAAACGATATTGTCCTAACTGAGTTGTCCACAATGAATCAACCATCTACTCTATCAGGGACATCAAAATGATCAAATTACCAGAATAATTGTACAATGATCAGCAAATTACCTAATAGTATCGGACCGCACACTTTGGTTAAATGTATAATTCAATTGAATTTTCGGGATTTAATATCGAATTCACCGCTAATTTATTTGTTAAATTAATCGTATACGTTTTGTGGACGAGCCATTTTCATTTTGAACAATATCGTAATGTTTGTATATCATAACCGCGCACACATAAGCACAAAATATGATCATTTTCGTTAAACAAAGCACGTCAATTTAATGAATATATACGTTTCAAAAATGTTCATTGGCCGTGTAGGTGTTATAAAATTATTCTCGCGCGAATAATGGTTCATCGTTGTATAAATTTGACCGCCCTCGTTTTTTTTTTCATGAAACATTAACCTCAGATTAATCGTCGATAATTACTTAATATCAGATTATTACTTATGCGATTATATTGTCTTGCTCAATCCTATTTTTATATTTTATTATGTTTTCAAATTTAGAATAATGTCATTATTATATTATATTAATTGCTCTATAATTATTCGTTCAATAAAAAATTTTTAACACATCATAAACTAAACGTCATTTTAATACTGAAAACTAAAGCGATCGAACCCAACCGCTTCCACCACCATACATCTAATCAATTTTCTTCGCTTCGAAACTTCGACGCTTTTATTCGCACTGTCGATCGTTTCTCTCTCGATTCCAACACGGTTTTTTTCCATCTCTCGAATTTCTCACATCGCCGGTTGTTGACCACGTACGCCGATTCCAAAAGCGAGTCATCAGTGGGCGAACGTGGACGCGCAACCGTCGGCCCTCGTACGTCTAGAGCTGAACCGCGACCCGCCCACGACCATCATCTATTAATAAAGCATGCTCGCATCACGAGGCTCGTTCGCGTTAAGTCATCACTGGTGTATGTGTCACGAACGAGTGATCTCAACGGCTCGCGTGCGCCGATTCGCTGGGAAAACTCGCGGTTTTGACGCATGCCGCCGATTGTGAGTGGATGAGGGTTTTGCGGTTCGAACTGTGCTTTGACGGGTTCGTTCGTTCGGTTCGGTTTATCGGGTTATATATTATCTTATTATATTATCTTATCTGTGCGTTGAGAATTTTCGTGATCCCGTGTTTGCTTTCGCTAGAGTGCGACGGTCGTCGGTGGAGTTTGGCGCTATTTTCGTGGTCACATTCTTATCAGCGTTCGTTTTTTTCGATGTTTTTATTTTAAAATAAGTTTCTGCAGTATCATAAACTCTTTGGCAAAGAATCAGATTTGTTTTAGCTGAAAAACACTTTTCGCACTAAAGTTGACGTCAAGAGTGGACGTTTTTGTCGTTGATATACCTGTCATATGTATAAAAAAATCTTA
>JAOXNN020000044.1:3476147-3513102 GCA_028571205.2 Hydropsyche betteni | reverse complement strand
CTTTTCGCACTAAAGTTGACGTCAAGAGTGGACGTTTTTGTCGTTGATATACCTGTCATATGTATAAAAAAATCTTATAACATTTATTTTTATGAACCCATTACTTTGACATTCATGACATAATGTTCCTGTTTACTTATTCTCGGAATTTTTCCGAACGTACATTTACTTATTAAATATCAATGACAAAACGTCAACGATTTCATTTTTTATTCACAAAAGTTCAACGGTTAAAAAAATATGTTAATTTACCTGAATGCTTATGCTAAACGGACGTGGTCAATCTTCACCTATGCTATGCTTCTTAACCTCTGACCGTTAAATCTAACCGGTGGTCTTTTATTGTATCAAAATCTCACCCCAAGGTCGCAGGCCACCGTCACGACACTTCTGATTCAAGATTTCGGGGTTGAAATGTCATCGGAATAGCAACGGTCATAGTTGCCCAAATTGCGACCCCGCTAACCGGTATGGCTTTACTCGCCACCCCAATAATGCGCTCCCGCCAAGTTACCCCTCAATACCATTGTGTATTTACATAACGCCTAACACTGAATCGTATTCCACGGTCATCTATTCAAATACCGCTCCTCACTGTATTATTGGGAATATGATGCCACATTATGCAAATAATCGTACGTTCCTGTCGATAATAACGATCGGTATTACGGCACACTCGGATGCAAAAATGATGTTTAATTTAGTCGAAGTCGAACGTCTTACCGCGGTCGATTCTAGCATTATCATATTCGCAATAATTACATCAGCGTAAGGGCAGGAAAATAGCTACCCCTTTAGATGAGTTCGTTGGAGTGGAGCAATTTTCGCGCGAACTCGTGTAGATAGTGTGAGAGGCGCCTTTGCGGATGGAGCTCGACGGTTATTCCTCGTAGACCCATTTGCGTTTCCCTAGCCGCCAATTGATACGGGAAGAAACGTTTTGTTTTTGCCCGCGTTCGCTTCCATAATGCGATTCGCGGTCTAAGAAAATAAAACGCTCCCGAGCCGAGAGGCGAAACGAAAAAAATAACCTTCCGCCTCTCCCACATACCAGTGCCGAGGGTGGAAATTTGCCGAGGCACGAAGAGAAAAAATCAGTACCGATGCGAATTTCGATGAGTTTTTTCTCCTCCGTTTTCGCTTCAGACACATAATAAATTCGATCGGCCCTTTTCGCATCGATTGCTTTTAAATCTTTGTCGGTTTTTTTTTTCGCTTTTTAGTTTCAACTTTGGAACTCTCCCCTTTGACGGGTGTTGGTCTACATTTTTGCGTGAAAGCGTGATTAGCCGTTGCCGACACGTACTACGGTTGCCTTAAATGTCAGTTCACCCTCTTGCCCTTTTTCGTGGAGGGTTAACGCCCTTCCATCGTGTAGCCTTTGTCTTTTCCAACTAAGTAGTTTATCCACGTTACTGGCTATTCGCAGGCGTTTATCATCTTCACTTCTTCTGTCTTTTTTTATTTCTTTCGTATTGAATTTAAAAAATGGTACTTTTTCTCGAAACCAATTATACGAAAACGGTTAAACGGAATGATAAATTTGCATTAAAAATACAGTGAGTGCATACTTAAGCTTTCTGATCACGCGCCGTTCGCTTAATTGCCTTTAGTATTATTTGCCAATTATGGTGAATTCTCTTTCATATAAATCACTGGTATTTCGACGTATTGGGATTATCTCACTTTGAACAGAGTTAACGACTGGAAATTGTTCGTTCTTAGTTTTAAAATTTTCCATAATCACTTCGAACTATTATATTCAAATTCATTCAGTGTTCTCTCCTTGTTTATATTGAGATTCCTTGATACCGTGATGGTTAAAAAATGATTCGATTTTTTATGTAAAATTACTCTAATTCACTGAAGCGAAATTTTTCTGTTTCTTGCAGATTCTTTTTCATAATTTCAATATTTAAGTTCGTTTTCTTCGCCTGTCGACGTTTTTTGGTGATTTTTTGTAGGTGACAATGTACGTATGCACGTCCCTTAAATTTTGTGCCTTCTGCGTACCACCGTCCCCGAGAAGCTCTTCATATTTCACAAGTAATCCACATCTTTGAACCATATTTTTCGAGGTGGTATTCAGCAGGGCGGCTTTCCGTTTGCGTTTTGTTTATTTTGTTTATGGGCCCCCTCACGGAGGCACACAGAGCCAACACGAAGATTTATGAATTATGAGCATACAATTGTTTTTCTTTTTTGCCCGCGAAAAAGGAGCCTCCCGCCAAGATTTGTAAGATCCCTGAAATAATATTTTAATAAAAGCCTTACACTTTTTAAAGAAAAAAAAAACCCGCTTTCATAAACCTTTACGCTCCTGCTTCTTGTCGTTTTATGCTTCTCGCGAATTATTTTTATGAATTCAATTTTTTTATATTTTAAGCATAATCGCGTCCTAAAATCGTCAAATCGGCTTTAACTATGTTAGGATAAACTAAAGACGAATCGGGGTTTTTCTTATAATTTATTTGCTCGATCGAAATTGGTTCTGCGCGATAGCGTCGATGTCGGTATCAAATTGATGTTTTATGCTTTCACTCAACGCCAATTTAGGGTGACCTCGACAGTGGGGCTACATCAACGTCGCCCTTAAAAGGTTTCTTCGACAATATCGTCTCGGATCGCTTCGGGAAAATATTCCATCACCTTCGCCGTGAAATTTCGTCTTAAGCCTTTAATAGATTGTGGTCAAGTTGCAATCTGAACTCCATCGTCACGCGTAATATTAGCGTGTGCAGAGAATATTCAACACTTCGGGTTTTTTCATAGCACGATATACATATTTGTGCTTTTGGAGCATATCCAAATGCAACTCTAAAAATAGTTTGTACATCGTGCAAAATTTTAGATGTAATGATTTTTTCTCAAATATTTTTGAATAATATTGTTGTTCTTGTTGATCTTCGATCCTGTGACGTTCTTTTAAAAACGTTTTTCGTAGTTATTTTTAAAAAGTAAATTGGTTCGCTATTTCTTAGTTTGATATTGGATAACGGATCCTTCCGCAGTTCATTTTTTTGTGTTCACTTCCTTACAAACTTTTCCGTCTAGCCAGATGAAAGCTGTATCATTCATCGACATCGTAAAATTTTACTTTTTAATGGAATTGAAATGAAAACGTCTCCGAGTTTCTAACGACATTCGTTTCGAGGTACTGAAATATAATACACACAGTTTATCTTTATTGAAATATAAGTCATACTTATTGAAGAATAAATTAAAAAATACACATAACAAAATGTGATTCAAAATATTTTCTCGCGAATCCATTTAATGCAACCTGCGATGTTATGCCAGCAATTCTCGCCAACGCATAAATCCCATCTAGTTCGATAAAAAATATTTACAATCCTAAAAACAATGCACAGCGCGAATACTATAATCACGTATAAGTATAATTCGAACCGATTTGCACGTGCTCACTTAAAAAACCATATGGTGTGCGCGATTGCCGGAAATGTTTCTGCGACGATCGCGATACGACACGCCTTTGGCGCGGTTTTTCCCGATTTTCCGATCGAGTTTCCCAGCAGCGTCTCTCGTCGGAAACTCATTTCGAGAGCGACCGGGCGAGGGAATGCGTCGCGATAAAAGTTTTCCACGTCCGTATTTCCCCGGCTGCGGCCGTTTCATTAAATATCAACCGGGTTGAATTCTTCGTCGGCAATAAAATAGCACCACAACCCCCAGACCGCTTTACATATTCACACCGTCCGTCCAACACCCCCTCATAGACATCCCCGCGGACCATCTGATACCGCACCGTGTTGTCAGGCTGTTGCGATAAAGCCCTCTCCTACTGTTCGCGTTATAAATAATTTTTGTAATTATTTTCTATTTTTTATATATCAAATTTCATATACAGTATAATTTACAAAAAAAAAAAAAACTTTAAATTGAAGTGAAATCCTTCCGAATAATTAATCGATCTCATATATGTTCGTTCCTTATCTTCTATGTATTATATATAAAAATGGATATTTGTTTCATTCCAACACCGTTCAATCGATCGTCATGAAAATTGGAATGTATATGTATTTTTTTATCGAAAAAGTTTTTGTATCATTAAAAACATTTTAAAACTCGATATGACGCTAATTTAAGATGAAAAAAAATTCGGTACTAAGAGTCAAAGATCTGACATTTGTTGAATTTAATTACCTTGGTTACGCAATTCATAGAATCATACCTATCAAAGTATCAAGTTTACAAGTCGATGATCTGTTGCCATGCTTTTTTTTAATGAATTAAATTTAAAAAAAATGATTTGATTCAAAATTTAAGTCCCGAACAACGCCGGGTACTATCCGCTAGTCTAATATAAAATTCATTCATTTTTTTTTTTTTGTTAATCGACGTGAATGGCATTGTATTTTATAAGCGCCCTTGAAATTCGAAACAAAAATCCACCGCCTCAATAACAATTCTTTACCGTTGAGACAGGGGCGAATAAATGAGATTTATACGGATTCACGAATAACGTACGATTTCAGCCGGAAAATACATTATTTGTACGTACGCACATTCGCCCGTTTGTGTTCCACAGATACGGCATACGCGGAAAAGCGGGGCGCCATAATCTCTCCGCAGCCGCTGTTCGTTCGGTGTATGAACGAATAAAAAAGGAGACCGAGGAAAGCGGCTTCGTTCCTCCGGAAAATATTCATGTGCATCTTTATGTGATTTATGTCCTTTCGGCGGTCGTTAGTGCGCGCTCCTGTTCTCAGATATGCAAACATTACTTTTCGTTTTCCGCGCGGGAACGTGTTCGGGTTCGCGTCTGCCGCCCGCACGATAGCATAACTATCGAAGAAAGCGCCGGCGACGCTTGACAATTGATTTTCACTTGTTGGAATATTTTTTGGCCTAAATCGAGCTTGTTTTCGTTGTCTGGCGAGGTGCATTTCGACGAAAAACAAGTCGGAGGCGTTCGATTTTTCTGAAAGTCACGCCCTTTTATATTTCCTTTATTGTATCTGAAATATTCGCTTTGCTTTATTGACGTATTATATTTTCCAATAGCGCAAATGAATATTGATTAATTTAACGTTATAAATACATTGTTATCACGAATTGATACGAGACTAATCCGAACGCGTTCTCGGAAAACACAAAACAAACGGATTTTCTCATACGATCATGAGAGAATTCATTAAATTTAATCTCAAACAATTTATCAACAAGCAATATCAATTGGCAACCGCAATATTATAATATATTCAATTAAAAAAAAAATTGTAATCGACCTCACACGAAACACAACAAGATCGAGTGCAGCGCATTTTCCGCGATGCCGCCGCTTTTCCGACACATCCACCGTCCTTCAGGAGAGCAGCTAATGTGGACTGGGTACACGTGTCGCGGTCCCCACGTGTCTGGGGATTAGGTTTGCATGTCGCGCTCTCGCCAACAGCGAGACGTGAATGCGAAATGTTGTCGCTGCCAAAGAAACGCGGCGCGAATGTATTCTAATCCCGGAGCGCACGCTCGCACGCCCCCTAATGCGAATTTCGCACCAGCCTTTATAACCCTGCATGCCTTCAGTGTGTGTGTGTGTTCGGTCCTTTTTTGCTCGGTGCTTATTTTCGTGTAAGTGTGATTATTCGTTTCGTGTACAAGGGTGAGCTCGATATCGTGTCTATTGAACAGTGTGCGAATTTTTTTTTACATTTTTTTTTCGAAAATTTCCCATCAAATGATGACGTTTATTGATAATTCGAAAAGTTATTTATTTTCTATGAATATTCACCTAAATATAAAATTCGCTCTTCAATAAAAATTTATAATAATATTTTAAAGTAAATTTAATGAACTTTCAATTTTCCATAAATAAAATGAAACTATGAAATTATAACAGTTAACCAAATCAATACCGACGTGAAATCATAATCGCACACACTTTCCGACGAATCGACATAGCCTCCACGCGTCAAAATCTCACATCTGCGAGAAGAACGAATTTCGTTCGAGCGAGGGTTGTAATCGTCGTGTAAACAAGGAGTGGAGTGTGTCGCAGCGACACGTGCACCTGTTCGAGTGCCATCGTTCCGGGTCTAACCCGTCACACGATGAAGGGCCATCTTCATATACGTCGCTTGTATTTATGTCTAGGCCCTAAACTGTTCCGCTGATTATTCTGCTGCTTCTGGCGCTCCTCCTCACCAGTTAACTGTCACTCGGCTCAAATTAATGACGCGTCTTACACCTCCTGTGTGTGAAAGTCTCGCACAATGTACGGACGGTCGAGTTGCCGTCGCTGCTTCTATTATAATGAGAGACTCGCCGACCACATTGTATCGCTCGGACGTGTATGGTTTTCCTCTAATCTAATTGAATGCGGCTCGAGTGCGGGTGCTGGAAGTGATTCGCCGAGTGTTGGAAAGAATCGAATGTATGCTATTGACCGTTGCGTTTCCGGGATTCGGTTATACCGTTTCGATTGATGGCGCAACAAAATTGTAATTAACCGTCGCCGTTTTTATTTTTACGTCCGTATAAAACAGCATCCATCTAAGTTGACGTTCCCTCAATAAAGCGTTCATCCATCTAAGTTGACGTTGGCCGAAATGCCTTTTTATTTTTTTTTGTCGAGCGTTTTTGTGTGAAAGTAAATTTAATTAAAGTCGTCGTGTTAATTGTGAAAACACAATTACGTGTACAAACATAATATTTCGGCCCGATTTTATATTTTTCGATTTATTCGACCGCAAAGGACGTTTTTCGTTATTCTTTTCGTTTTCGCAATTCGAAATGTCAATTTTCAATTTCGCCGCAATTAAATATACAGAGCTGTCCGGCACGTTCGAACACGAAGTACATTTTTCGCGAGTTAATGTCCTTATGAAATATTAATGAACCATTGAATTGGCTTCTTTAACAACTCATAGCATATATTATGGACTCTTCCAAATTTTTTTAAATCGTATAATCGTCTTATACATTATCATATTCCTTCATTTTAACTAAAGCGCATATCGAATTTCATTATGTTCAAATCCTACTCAAAATATAATTTTCGTAAAATCTTTCAAGAGCTCTTCGACCCAATTCACCAATCGAAACGCTTCAATTTCCTCACGACCGGCAAACCACGAACATTTTAAAAAGAATCCTGCGACGAATCGTATTTTTAATGGACGCGGTCGTGATCAAAAAACCTCCTCTTTTTTGAATGCCGATTTTTTTTGCACATGCACCGACCGACAGGGTTGAAAGAAGGGCTCCTGCTAGGGACGGGTTGCACTATGCGGTGCTGCAACGACACCCGCCAAGAGAACAGCGCCTCTTCACTCGATTCAAGTGCGTTTCAAACAAAAACCCCTTCAGAAGATCCGACCGTAGCCTGGTGCTGTGCCTTTATGTTTCGGGGACCTGCTACATTCTAGCACACCTCTAATTATGCTTTTTTTTTTAGCGAGCTCTTTCGTCGCGGTTTTGCATCATTTTGTCCGTGGAGTGGGTCCGGTGCTATTTTGTGGGTCGATTTTGCGATCGGTTTCGGAATTTAGGATTGTGCAATGTTCAGACGTCGTGCTGGTTGTATCTAAACGCTGATCTATAATATTATATTAGCAAGAACTACCGTTGTGAATTGCAGATTGAGGAATGATCGTGGTTGTCGTTTGGATCTGAACACGTTTTTTCATTCGCAATATAAAATTGTAAAACGGCTCATAATTAATTTCGGTATTTGATAATATAGAAGTGTAGCTATGAATATTGTTTCTATTATAGAACTCGTAATAACATTCGTGATGCAAGAAATCCGATATTATTCGTGTAATAAAGTAATTTATTCATAGTAATAGGGGAACGTTTATTGCATGCATTTGGAAGCCGTTCAATGAAACGATATAATAATAAATTTCAGTGTATATTGCTTATCAAAGTGTAATTATAAAAATAGCAATCCGAATTGGTTCGCAAAATGATTGCGCGGTTGTATCACTGTGACAAAATAATTCAACTTTAGTTGTGCACTCCGTTGCACGCCATTGTAAATAAATGGTACATCTGCAACGTTCGCCCATATTGTGGCGTTTCACGCTACGTGGTTTTATCCAATTGCATCTCTTCACTACTACACTTGTACAAATACGTTCGCGCATACTTTGTTTTACCATTAATTTGTTTCAAATTTTAGATATTTGAGTTTCATTACGTTTCAATTTAAATAAAAAAAATAGCAATTTTCCACCTAGCAAATTCCCTTGTGAAACTCGCGGACTGTCGAATTTGTCACTATATTTTATGTAGAGCGGGTGCGTTTAAACATAATAGACGCACATAAACCACGTCTAGTTTGTAGTCGCTTACGAGCGATAATTTTTCATCGCTCTTCTAATAAATAGGCGATGTGCAAGAAACGCTACGGGTGGCATCCAGCTGCTAGACACAGGGATGGCGGACATCAGGTGTTTCCACGGTGAAGGGTCGCGGCTTCCTCTACTTTACCTTATGAAATCTGGCGCCATATATCAGTTTTACTGGCGGCGGGCCGCTCCGGGGCTCTAATTACTCCCGACGCTACATAAATATTCCCCACACCCTCAGGAACCTCAGCCGTCCGCCTCTTATATTACCACCCCTCGAAGAACGAGCTTCTCCGAATTTTTTTTAACCACTTTTTAACGTCGCTAAAGGCAGCTTAAGCCGTCCCACAATTATCGCTTTATCAGCAATATCGCTAATTAATTATGAATTATTATATAATTTTCATTATGCGAACGGGAATTTGTATGAAATTTAACATTTTTTTTTTAATAAAGTAACAAAATTGCCTATTTCTAATTCACGCAATATTCGGTTTCATCGTTTTTATTCTTTTGCAATCAACGTGTTCTTGGAATAAGTTTTTAAACAGAAGTGTGTGGAAATTCAATATACGATTTGAGAGTATTATGTTATATAGACTCATAAATTCCATTTATGTTTTCCAATAAAATACAATTCAAACACTCCGAACGTTTCCATAGCATAAAACGAAAGCTAACTGTCAATTCTGAACGCCCTCATTCCTGCATATACACAGCTACAAACACGCCGAATCGAAGTGCAACGTATAATTTTCATTCTAAATTAACAGACATAATCAATAGAGAATTTCGTCGCGTTCAGACGAGCAATCATTCACGGCCATTTCCGTATAATGAGCGGGGGGAGGGAGGGAAAGACCTCTTCTTTCTGGCGCTTTTATCTTCCGCGATCTTGACGACACCCTCTCATCGGAGCCAATCGATTGGACGCCAAGCAACCCTCACGCCCGGCAATCTCATCCCATTGATGTTGAGTGTCACCATCGACCGCGCCACCCACAAACCACCCTACACCCATCGGCCTCCACAGTGTTCCGTCTTACACGCTCCAGCCGAATGTCAATGCATTATTGGACGGGATGTGTCCGCCATTAGATTTGAATAATCAACCCTTCCCACGTCGTATCGTTGTCACGAACACGCCTCCGCCCCAGTCCCACATTCGCGCCTGATTAATTCAATCAAGTCGACTTTTTAATACACCTTTCATGCGAGTTCCGGCTGGCATTTTAATTTTCGCTTTATTTTTCCGCGCGCACGTCCTCACCTGATATACGGTGCGATAATGTCTACTCTTCGTGCGAGACTAATTTAGCAGAGTGGCACCGGACCGTATCGAATTTCAAATCCACGTGTCTCTCTTTCTCTACGTCTCGTCTCGCGTGTGTTCGTGTACGTGCACGTTGTAGGTGTGTTAAGCGGTGAAAAATAGTGAATAAGTTTAGATAGGCGTCCTCGGTAGCCAGTTTTCCCATCAGGGTTGCGGCAGCCGGGTGTCGGATAAACTCGCCGGGGATGTTTTTCAATACAAGTTAGATCGGATTTACGGTGTCAGGAAGCGTGACGCTCCCCATTGTACCCACAACTTGTATACACGGCCTCCGTCGTCGTCGCGGAAGATGCGACGGGGCTTTATTCGTATTGAAGGAGAAGATTTCGCATCGCGACCCCACCTCGCAATCCCGCGGGCACATATGCGATACAATATATTTTTTTATTATTTTTATCCGATCATGGCGCGGACCTTTTCGGTTCCTGAATGTGCTCGCTCTCTTTTGAAACCCGACGGAACGAACCGCCTTTCTTGTTCGCTCACAAAAATAATATGGCTCGCTTTTAAATAGACGCTCTCTCTTCACGTATATAATTTAATATTTTCGCTAGTCGCGTTGCATTTTAGACTTTCGTATGCTTCGCGGTAAACGGTGGCTTTCGACCTTTCTGAATAATTCGCTCGTTGCGCAAACACCGCCGTTCGCTCGTTGTCTTCATTTTGTACGATTTTCGAACGCTTTGTTCCAATTATTCGCTTGAATTAATCCATCGATGCACTCGCTTTTATCTTCGAAATTGGCAGTCAGATTTTTAGCTTGGTAAGTTCTATTACTAAACGGCGTGCATTGACTCCGTCTAGTATTCCATTTGTCTTTTTCTCATAACACGACATTCATATCGGTTAAAATATTGAAACATCTGCTTACATTGTTCGTTGAATAAAATGAGATATTTATGAAAAGAAGAATCTGAACTTTTTATTGCGAAAATATATTTCGAAAAATCCTGAAACATCTTTCACAGACTAACCATTATATTTTGCATACGGACTTTTTCATCCCGCTCGGCTTTTCTTGGTCTACTGAGCTTTCGCTGTCAAAGTTTACCCTACGTATATGCACACATTCCTCCGATATAAATCACGAGCGCCAACTTACATATTTATTTCATTCTTGCTCTGTCGCGTTTCATCCAAACGCGCTGGCTTCACATTTCCACTGAGCTAATCCGCTCGAAATTTCAATTTCTCGAGTTTAATTTTTACTCTTTGCGCACCGCCGTAAAGACAAGAGAGGGCTTCTAGATGACGGCGATAACCGGTCCGACGCTTTTCTTGCTAGCCGTTATCTCTCGTTATTATGTTTATTCCGGGAGGGTTATTATGTTTCTTGAGCTTCAATTGAAAGTAACGAGGCCGTTTCGGATGCGGGGTGTAGACGTTGGGTCTCCTTGTGGTGTAGCCGCGACGGTCTAGTCCGCAGATGGACGCCCCCGGAATTGCGCGGATATTGTCTCATCATTCTTTATTAATGTCGCCGCGATATGACGCCGACGCTGCGCACTTCTCTCGTTGCTATTCTTCCCATTTTCTTCACGGATTTTTTTATATATAAAGTGTGTGTATGTATACATTTTTATTTTTTCGCCCGTACTTTTTTCTTCTTGAACGGCGCTTCAGAATTTCTCACGCGATCCGCTTTTCCAGCGCGCGCGGAAAATACGTGCTTCGGAAAAACGTAGTCACTTTGCGCGACGCCTCTTCTAATCTGCCACGTTCATTGCCTTTCTTACGAATATTTTTTTTTTGTTCATTTCGCGTTAACACCTCTCCTGAATATTTAAAACGTTCCGTCGCGAATTTAATTCCGATTCTCTTTTCGGCGGCGGGCGTCGTTAACGCGGCATTTTTCGAAAATAATTCCGGTTCGGAATCGATTTCTGTTTTCTCGTTTCCGCCGTAACGGCCGCGAAAGTCTCACAATACGGCGCCGACATATTCGGTGAGACGTTTTCGAGGTGTTGAAAGCCATTGGCTGGAATCAAATGGTCCCCGTAGAAGCAACGTTGGCCCCGGTTAAGTGGGCTCGGTGCCCGGCTGCTACGGTTTTAATGTGCCGCGTAATTGTCACTTTGTTCCACTTTCTTTGTGCTGTTGTTGCCTCTTGCACCCACCGAGCATTTATTCCTCCAGCCCATACCCCTCCGGCGTGCCTTTAGCATCTCCTCCGACACGCCCGTTTGAGCACTCTTTGTCATCGTTTAATTCCGAGGTTCGCTCTTTTTTCTGCCCGGTCCCTCTTAAGCCGTGCGAAATCTTCCGTCGCCTCTTTTCGCACCTTACATAAAACTCATTAATGTGTTTTTTTTTCGTCTCGTGTTTTTCTTGGGGAAAAATAAACGTACTCGCTCTCGCGTCGTTATATTCAGATTTATGCAGAATGAGACATTGCTTTAATAAAACTTGACAACGTCAGATTAACTAGCCGCCTCGGTAGGCCCGTTTCTTATCTCGGCTTTGCTGTTTCAGGATTCTGGAACGTATTTTGGGTCAACCCTTCGCAATGTTGTGTTTTGCTGATTTCGTTACTTTTATTTCGGTCTTTAAGTTTTTGTGCGTATATAAATAAAAGAAATTTGAAAATAAAACACTTTTACGAGTTGTTTTTCTTTCGATTTTAAACTTATATAATATTGAATGCGCACTCGTATTGTGCGTGGTATGTTTAGATATCTATCTACCGTTCAAATCCCTAGGATACGAAAACTTCTCTTATTCTAGTAATCTTCGGAATCTCTTTCGAAAAAGTCACCTAACATAATTCGTATGGATTTGCTTTAACTTAAAAGCTCAGCATACATTAAATTACGTTTCATTGTTTGCATAATTACGAAGCTTTTAAAAACATTAAGTTCCAATAAGCCAATACGCACAGAAATACAACAATAACGATTCTTTCCTCATACGCTCAATACGAGATCACGCGAACGCAAAATAAAACTCAAACGCGCCGTATTTATTGTACCCGGCATAATACTAATAAGAATTGTAAACAACGCCGACCCAAAGCAACGGCATTAAGTAGATCAAAATTACACAAGCGACTTAATTTGATAAAAGCGCCCATTTGAAATTTAATTCCGCCCGACGTTCGCGTCCCGCTCGCACCCCATTAAGCCGCACAGGGGAGCGAAAGGGACGCAATTCTCCGTCTGCCTGCCGGTCCCCGCGGAGTCCCCTTTCCCTCGGCCGGAGCCGGGAACCGGGAAAACGCATGGAAAGCGGCAAGAGCTTAAAAATGGGAAACGGAAAGTTCGGATTCCTTTCATGGGTAATTAGCCGGTTTTGATTACATTTCGACGGCGCTAGTGTGGCCCCTCTTCTGGCCGCCCTTAATCAGCCCGCCGCCCGCTGTGCGCCAATTAAATTCGAAAATCTGACGGTGCCCTTTTATATATTACAATCGAATGGATGTGGCGTGAATGTCGTCTTTTTTTCTTCTTTGGTTCTCCCTTTTTAGGGCGTCTCAAATTTTTTTATCGTGTATTTACACAATCAGTTTTCAGGCGATTGAATCGATCGAATATACACGCCGATTTTAATTTGTATACGTATAAAAAAAGGTCTTCACTTGCGTATTGTCGAAGTTTTACTTCTCGGGTCAGCCGTTAGTATTTACGCGGCACTCGTACAATTTTTACGATTTAATATATGTGCCACTTAACAAACGGAATCACCCTTTTACCGAGCGCCGTATTCGACGGACGTTTATAAGCTTCGGATAATTAAACGGGCGGACACCGCGAGCGAACCGGGGGTTGGGTCGGCCGCGGTTGTCGTTGTCGATATGCGAAGGCATTTTTCATTTGTATTCATGGGCTATGTGGAGGATGCGAGTTTTGCGGGTCCGGTTTATTAATTCCGGTCGAACCCCTGCGGTTCCGCGACCCGCCTAGACTTATCGCCGTACACAAAATTTACATATTATATTAAATGTGTTATACATTCCAGAAGACAGCCGCTGTCGTGACCGCGGCGTTAGCCATCATCGACGATTTGCATAATGCCTTCGTACGTGGACCGAAAAGAAATCCATACATCGCGCCGCCCCTTATGTATATTGTAATGGTGGTTCGCGAAATTCCTCTCGTTGCGATTTGCACTGCACGTGACGCATCCTCGAATTTTATACATGATGCCACCGTCTGGTCTTCCATATCTATTGTTGCTAGTCGTCGATGTGCAGTTCGTTACTCATTCATTGTCCATATGTGTTCAGAATGTGCGATTTTCCTCGTGGTCTCTCGCGTCAATGTGTATCTGTGGTCATTGCGTCATTTTCTGAGCGATGCGCTTAATGGACTTTTTAATCATATTGAGTGGTCGGATCCGTTAATGCGATGATTTATCTATGTTTCTGGTATTGCGTTTTGGCATTTTAATAAATAGCGTTGGCCGTCAGAGGGTTTTGTGGTGCAAAGAAGAGGCCGTTCATCATCTAGTCATGATGTAGGGCTTTTATTATTTTCCACCCTTCCATCGCTCGTCATTGTGAATCGTCTAATTAAAAAAACTGAAATAATCCCTTCGCCGTTGCTGGACTGTAAACTACGTCGCAAAAAATATGCAATTATCCTTATGTTATTTTATAAGTGTCTAATTGCTACTTAAATTTTATGTTAACACATCGCGAGAATTATTAGCTATTTTATAAAACACATAAATTTCGGTACAAGTATTTTACATACAACTATACGTTGTATTTAAATATAAAACACACAAAAAAATTAAAATCGTTTGACCTTTACACATTCAACCATTTTTGCTAATAGTTCTAATAATACATATGACATACGTATCGCTTGCCACATGAATACTTTCGATATGATTCAATGACATTGTTTATTAAAAATTATTTCGTTTAAATTTTCTTATAAGCATAACATGTATTATATATTGTTCAAAGCACAAACACGGTGTGTATTTATAAATTTAATGAAACGGTAGCCACTTCAACAATGCTCTTTTAAAAAATGTTTAATTGAATTATTTTCAAAACGACCGCATGTCGTCACGTATTCGACCTGCAGATTTTTTATTTAGATTTGAACGATGACGATTACGAACATTGTGAGGTCACTTAAAATATTCGACCTTTTAATTTGCCCTTGCCCCACTGGCTCTAGCAATTGTTCGCCACACACACATGACTTTACTGCGTTTTGTCATACTTTATCGTCGATTTTCGGTCCGCGTCGAGTGTACATTTGTATATTTCAGCTTCAGCCGACCAAATCGATTTTTTTCCGTTTTGTAGCCGTGTCAGAGAGGCTGAGGAAATGTTTAAATTTCGCGGCCGGTAGCTTCCCGCGCGCCGACCCGCCCGTCAATTATTAGTCTCTTTGACAGATTACGGACCGTGGCCGAATCTCATTAAAATTTTTGAAATTTTAACAACTTCGTTACGGGTGTTGTTTTTCATGAATATGCATCGTTAGCCTTATTAATTTTTTTTTTCGTCCACTTTTGGCGAAAAACATTAATAACATTTCCATGTTAATTTTACGGAACATAACAATCGCGCTGCGCTCATGCCGCGGGCGTGTCCGTCGCCCCAAAACTCGCGCGACTCTTATTAGATTCGCTTATTGTATAAAAAATATGATTCATGACAGCGTGAATATTTTATTTGCACGGCCGTTGTATTTTTAGACTATAGAACACACACACACACCCGATCGTGTATCCTTCTTTTATACGTGCAAGAGTTAGATGTGCCGACGGAGCAGAGCCACGATCCGAATCCAAATGAGCCTGATGCGGTTCCTCACGTTCTCTCTCTCTCGCCGCCCACCGACCACCAATAACGGAATCGCTATCCAATAACACTTCCCTTTGTAAGCTCAATAAATCATTTTCAATATTAGATGCCATCGATCTTCGCAGAGAAACGCGCAAATCGCGAAAACGACCTTTCGAAAATGCTACAACCTCAATTATAATGGATTTTTTTTCAAACAAAAGTTCGGCATTTGAATATCGATCGCACGCGCTGCACGAAAAAAAAAGACCTCGAGTCACATCCGATCATGTCAACTGACTGCACTCGACGAACTCGACACCGGGTAACCGAAAACGACTCGAATAACGCGAAAATCGATCTCTGTCGAAAATTTAGAAACACGATCCCCACGTATCGCGTATCTCCGGCACTTTTATGAAACGCATACAGTACGTGTCCGCACAATGATACTCGGCCCGTTGTTTGCAATACACAACATGTGAAACAAACGCACAACCGCGGCCCGAGACCGATTGCAAAAGTGGCGTAACCGATACACCCGCAGCCCGAGCCATTATTTACATTATGAATTCTGTTTGCCATCCGACCGCGCTCGCCTCCCCGTTCCGTTCCCCAAATCCCGTGTAATTTCGCAACTTGATTTTCATCCCACGTAAAGCGTACGCCCGATTTGATTCGTGCCGTTCTCGATTTCGCGCCGATTCGGCTCCGCGATAATTTTTGCGCGGATCCGATTTTGATCGGGTTGTGTTCGGTGGTTTGTGTTGCGAGAGTCTTATTCTATGTTAATCGGTTGATGGATGTGTGGAGGAAATTAGAATTTGCCTAATCGCCGAGAATCCGACGGATTGTGGTTTAATATTTCATGTGGTGTTTGTTGTGTGTGTGTGTGTGTGGGCGCATTTTGAATCGAAATGTTCCGGGTTGTTTCGTGGAAAAGTAACTGAATCGAACGTCGGGTATACGAACGATTCTAGGGATAGAAAGATGGTCGGATTATATCCACCCTCACAAATCCCATTTCGATTTTTGGTACACTTAATCCTTTTGAAGATTTTCTTTCTCCCGCTGTATCGCAAAAATGTACGTTTTTTTTATCTATAGTTGTAAAATGAAAGCACGGATCCTTTTGCTATTGATTTTTCAAGCTTTTTGTTTCTAAACTGCCATTTTCCCTGTTAAAATTATTTGATATATTTTTCTAAAAATACCGCTTCGATTTTGTACAATTTCAATTAACTCCTTTCCAAATAAAAATCTTCGTCTCTGATTTTTTAATGCACGCTCACAACACAGACGGGTTTAACCCATCCCATCGGTTCTCTCGCTAAAATTTTAATATCCTATACAAATAATGGTCGGCGTGCAACAACACAACAGTCTTTTTATGAATTTTAAACAACACTTCGAACCGCTGAACATTGCTTTATTGAAAAAATACACAGAAATTTTCACTTTTGAAAACATTTTCATTTCTCGCATATACACAAACGCGCGCGATGGATTTGAATAAATTTTCCACGTTCACATCCACACATAATGCTCCCATTCGATGCAAATAACACGGTTGTTTATTTTCGTCCGACAACACACGGCGTGTCCGTCCCTTTTGTTGTTTCGGAGTTTCGGTCGTCTCGTCAGTCCGCCCTGATTGACTTGTCCACTGATTCGCTTGACATGACCTGCTTCAACTTTTCACTACAATCTCTATAATATGATAATGTATGCGGTGCCCGCCGGCGCTTTTCCGAATTTGTCGTTTTGAATATCTTGTAAATATGTGTCGTGTGTGGTGTGTTATATAATAATTTTATTTTCGCTTGTTTCAGGTATGTACCGAGTCTGCTCATCCATCATTGCATTATTAAATTGTCGTGTGCGATATGGATACACGCATAACGCCCATTGCGCGCGGTGAGTGCTAATTACTCTATTTAGTATGTGTGCGACTGCGTTGAATCCACTCGGAATAATTTGAACGACTATATAACCGTTTCCCAAACAAATCGATCATTTTATCGCATTCGGTCGAACGAATTCTGAGTAAGATAAGCACTTATTGCGCAAACTAACAAGGAAAATGATAAATTTTGTCACAGTTTGATAAATATTGAAAAACCTCAGATTGCAATATCAATATTAACCAAGTGTCGCGGTACTTTGATACCGTTTGCGATAATTTTTACTATGTTTGCAGCCGAGTTAATTCACATATTTTCCGATGTACGACGCTCGCGATAGACGCCCCGGCGCGTCGCAACAATATCGCTAAGTAGTGAACCGTGTACCCACTATTAAATATCAAACTTCTCCTCGTCGATAGACCGAAGAGCCTGCGAGCGATCGTGTGTTTTGTGTGTTTCCGTGCAACGGAGCTCGTTGCAAAATCTCCACTTAACGTACAACGAGGGCGACCTGCCTACATAAGGGTAACCCCCGTGGCAGAAACGACTTCGATTCGCTCGTATATGAAACAGTGTATTTCACTTACGCTATCCATCAGGCGTTCCAACGTGAAAAATGTCAAGGGATTCACGCTCTTTTTAATCGCGCGAGCTTTTTCGCTCTTGTCGAATCGCAAACGAGGAAAATAGAGCGCGTTTTTGTATGTGTGTGTATATGTAAAGTTTTTCTTTTCGTAATTTGCCGACACGTACTAGCCGTTTTGCAAAAGGCGCTGTTTTTCCGCCTTGGGGCAATTTTCAGAATTCCGACTGGGCGTTGTGTCGAACAAGCTTTGAATCGCAATACGTCTACGTATACACATACGTCTGAAAATCAAATCATATAACGCTACTAGACACACCGAGCGTCCCGAAACTTTTTACTTAGACGCGTACGCGTTTTATTTCCTCTCTTTTTTATTCGGGCCTAGGAAACGTGAAGGGACAGAAAATATCTTCGTATTTTCAAAAAAAAAGAAGAATCCTATGGAAGCACGTATCACAAAGTCGACATTTTCGATATGTATTTTTTGTGTACATATTATATAAAGCAGATCCGTATCTAACGAATGAATTAATTTTGCAACAATATTTATGCAATACATTTGATACTTACATAAAATTATTTCATCATATTTTGATTTTTATTTGTTTTAAAGCAGGAATTAATTTTTATATGAAAAATTTACTCACTTTAATAATTTCCCGAGGAAAAACTTCTTCTCTGACCACTCGCGGATCTCTATATTGCTAAAGTTTCACTCGCTTCTCAATTTTCAAACTGCCAATAAGCAGCGTCGTCATTTCGAAAAACTTCCCTTCAATCCCTTTCAAAAGTCACGCTTACGCATAGATAGCATCGAATTTTCCCGGGGTTATCCCTTAGATTCTAGCCACTCAAACACCAAAATACATCCCGCAGGAGAAAACGCGAAGCGCACATACGAAATCGGCGACAAAACCATCGAATATTTTATTTATATAAAAAAAAACCTTATATCCGGATCGATTCGACACGCCGCACCCTGCAAATCGCACACTCTCCCGGCGAAAACAACACATCCAAAATTTCATTCGACGCCATTCCAGCGGCGATCTTTCGCCGCCCATCGTCCGGAATTATTATTGCGGCGATCGGGGCTAGAGAGCCTCCCGTGGCACGTACCGCGGACGAACTCGGCGCGCACGTGTGTATTTATTTACACGTGGCTTTCGTGGGGGGGGGGCGTTCGTGCGAGGCCGTCACGTATATCGCGTTCATCGCCGATTCAGTCCGTGTTATCTCAGCTTTTCTCGCCGGCCGACGTATGGGAGTCGCGCCACGTCGGTTTCCCGCCGTTTTACAATAAATCGCTAATGGGATTTCGGCTTTTCTTCGCCGTGGAAATGTGTGAGTGTTCGGTGGTTTTTGCTCGAACGGTCGCGTTTGTGGGTGGCGGTGGTGTTGTGGAAAATTTGATTGTCGGCGTGCGAGGTTTGCGGTGGGTTTTTTTTTTTCGTCTGTTTGGTGTCGGGTTTGTTTTTCGTCTTGCGTAAGTCTCGCGGGTATGTTAATGATGGAATAATAAATGTTCGTGGACGGGTGCTAAATTCGACGCGAGCGTGCTAATTCTGCGATGTGTGGACGTTGAAAGTTTGAAAATGTCAAATGAGGGAATGCGTGAGGGTGGCCATGTTTCTCAGGAGTTATTTCGGAGAGATTTGCAAAAAAAATTGCTGAAAAATATGCGTTGCGCGTCACTACAAACGTATAATATTATTGCTTCTATTATCATTTTTTTTTAGATTAAAATTTGTAAACTATTACGTCAATTAATTTGGCTGTCGGAAATTTGAATTTTTAAGTTCCGAAATATTTTAATATTTTAATTGCATTTAAATATGTAATTAGTGTTATTTTATTTTATTCCATTTTGAGTTTGCGAATTCTTACCAAATTTTATTTTTGATAATTAAATTCGGATTTTTTTAAATTTTGGGCAAAATTTTTCTAGTTTGTATTTGAATTTTATTTTAAAAAATATTAAATTAAATTAATGGTTTCTTACCTCTTTATATTGATGTTCATCAGTGAACGAACTGATTGTAAAACGGGACAAATCAAACAAGTTTACGAAAACGACGGGACGAACGCAAATTGCGAAAAAATCGGGTCGTATAATCACCTTCAATTTCTACAAATATAATTAATTCGATTTCGTTCATATCTGAATTGTAAGTGTAGACTGTATCGGCACGCAGACTTGTAATGGAATGAAAGCCACAACGCTTGAACTGTCAGCATTCATCTATCGGGAGTTCAAAGTACATTAACTCGACAAACTTTGACATTTATATACGTAAAAATTTATATGTAAATTTATTCATTAGCGACCATTTTAAAATACATTATATTTCAATAGTTATAAGCAATTTATTGCGATTTATTGTACCAATATTTTATGAAACCAGTTCTATTTTACTATCGGTTCCGGTTTTCCCTTTCTCCTTTCATGTAAAGTTCCGTCAATTCTAGAAATATGCAATCGAGGTGGTTTTTGTAAGGCAAGCAATTTGTTTTGATGTGATGACCAATACCCAAATCCCGTCCCCACCGTTCTGTCCTATCGATGCTTCCGAGATTTCCATAATAGATCCCATTATGGGTCTCGAATGGCGTTATTTTTCTCTTTCGCTTTAACTGGTTTTTTTTTATGTTGGGAGGGGAAAATCTCTGATGACAGTATCGTGACCTTTTTCACCTATTAACCATTATTCACGGTTTTTTACCCGATTTTTCCGAAGGGACGTGATCCAATCTAGTCGCTATCTTTTTATATAAAAAATCTATGCAGTTCGATTTTCGTCCTCTTCGAAAATTTAATCATAGTTTGTAAAAATTTTAAATTACTTCGCCGCTTTTCCTTTTTTTTTATCTTTGATTGTTTTAATAAAATATAACAATTTTTTTATCGTATACTATTTTATATGTAAATAATATTGCTTAATATAAAAGTTATAATAAAGAAGTAATTTGTACGCATGAATTTTTCTTATTATATAATTTATTTTATTTCAATATTATTTTATCACGTCTTATTCTCTCGAAACGAGATCCGAAAATCGAACCAGAATCCAACAAGAAAATCGACCTTTGTAAACACACAATTACCACCATATATCCCGACATGGAAACCGTCTGCAAAAACTACCATAGACCGGACCATGGCTATAGGTCAATGCAATGGTGGCTAGGGTACCCCCTTGCGGACCCGGCACCGAACGCAGTTAATCACTCAGAGCGTCGGACATCCCCCGGAGGGCCATCTGCCGCCCTCGCGCCCCCTCATTGCTTTAATGATTCCACCATTATTTAGCGCCGCCGTGAGACCGGAGCCCCGTCCGGCGGGGACCTGCCCCCGGGCCCCCGTCTCGGACCCCGCAATCCTTCGTGCGCGCGCGTGTGTGTGGTCTGTGCTTGTACGTGCCTACGACTTGGCAAATTATTAGCACCGATTACCGAGCGCGTGCCAGATCGCATCTGTTCGACGAGTGGACTCGGACGATCGCGTGTTACGTATGAGGAGTCCTTAAGGATGTTTATGTGCGTGGTGGCGTTTGTTTGGGGTGGAATCGGTTTTTTTTTTCAATTGCGAATTGTATACCTTGTCTTTTTTTTTTTGATTCGATGCCTAGAAATGATAGTGTTAAAGTTTCGTATGTGCGATTGGAGTGATTCTGCGTCGCTGACCACTATTGTCGGTGTTTGTTCAGAGAGCGTAAATAAATACGAAATGGTAGAATTTTTATCGCGATTACTGTGAAAGGTTTCCGCCGAGCATACATCGTTTGTGTGTTGGTATTTAATGTACAATATTATCGATTTGACAGCATATTTGTGTACATTCGATTCTGAAGTCGTTTGTGGACAGAAGCCGCACAAATTGCTAACACTCGATCCCTTGTCGATTTCAAATGTTTTATTGGAAAAAAAGTGAAATATTTTTGTGTGATTAGTTACTTTATTTTTTTGTAACGAAGCTATCAAAACCATGTGTAGTTAAAATGCCCGTTACTGTTATTGCTGCTGAAATGTGTCTAAAGATAGTATTCGTTTCCAAATATTTATTGTTAATCCGTTCGATACGAGGCGCTAAAAACTTTACTCTCTCGTTTCGGGATTATCGGACTTAATCTCTGGATTATAGTATTTATGAACGTGTGCGTGCTTGTGCACGTTTTTATTGTGCTCGTTCCGCGTTCGTTATCGCACGATACTTAACCTTATAAAGCCTTTTATTATGGTCGTTTTATTGTTGTCTTTAAGCTATAAATACCCAAATGTCAATATTGTTTCACTTTTTAGCTATCTTTATGCTTCATAAAGCATTATAAAATATTCGAACGTTAAAACAATCGGCCCGTAGAAATTTTCGAATCCATCAAACGACACTCGCCCCGTTTGCGTCACTATCCGGATTTTCCGCGGAAAAACTGTGATCTATTTATGTTCGGCTCTCAAATGTCAGCACATCGAGTGGCGGAGCCTTTGTTTGAATTTCGATACGTGCGGCTTATTCGCGGCAAATCTACACGCGTCCATACATATTTTATGGGATGTTTGGAATTTTACGCCATAATGCCGGCGGTTTGGGCTCACAATGCCGCTCCGCTACGGGATTACATCTCAGGTGTAATTTGTTTGGTAGGGCCGACCTGAATGGCCGACCTTTTTCTGGGGTAATTTAGTTTTTCGGCATAAAGCCCCGCATCGACCCGCCGCCGGCCCGCCCTTATTGCTCTTTCTTTGTGAGTTTCCTACCGCCCCCTGAGCGCCCGGCCGCCCACTAAACCACCCTCAGTCCATGGTCGAAACATACCCTTCAAGCTCCACGACTCCCGTGCGAGACGCTCAAATTTGTCTATTAGCTTCCCTGCACACACCCGCCGTCGCCCACTATCGTGTTTTTCTCTCCGTATAGTGTTTTTTTTTTTCCACAGTCCGTTTCGTATTCTATCCTCCCCTAGCAGCGGCTTCTGCTAATCCCGTATTAATTTTTGAATATTCTCGTATCGTTTATTTTGTGGTTTTCTATATCTCATAACATGCTAATTTTAGTATCTTCGCCGAGAAGCTCTGTTGACAATATTTTTTCGTTAAAACTAAAATATCCCTTGAAGACTGCCTGCTGTGAACTGATTACTTTTTCTTTTAAAAACATATTATATTTTTTTCAGTAGTTTTGACTTAAGCTTTGCGTTCAGGCTAGTATTACATTATAACTATTAACTGTTAAGCTAGCCATTCTGCAACAGTTCTTCGATCACGCACAACCCCTATTAATCTAGACCGGCTTTTAATGTGTTTGTTTCCTGGATTCAAATTGATGCACTCTCATTTGTTCTTCGAATTGCAGACGTCACCGAATAGCCATCGTTGCGACATTCTTTAGACGGACTATTCTCTCTATACTCAAAACTCTCATATAATAAATTTTAATCATATAATATTTCCCCCATGCGTATATAAATTATCAAATTTTATCTTTTACATTTCTTGAAAGGTGATAGAAAATTCATTTTGAATAAATATTTATTAAAATTGAAATGCAAATATACTACCCGTAAATTTTTATTTGTTTCCCAAATTGTACGTCGCTCACATGCAAACAATTTCGAAAAGAAAAGAATGGGAAAATCGTTAAAATTGATATTATGCGGTGCCATATAGGGTCCCAGAGAGATTTGACTAGTAAATTACGAGTCGAAAACAGTCGAAATCCAATTACTCAAACGGGGGAAAAAAAACAATAAGGGCGCGCGTCGTTTTGTCAAATCAAACTCCCGAGAGCGAGCTCGCGCGCTAAATACATTTGCGTGCTTCAGGTAAATTTACGATTCAATTTTAGAAAAAGATCTCGTGCGCTTATCCTCCACCAGTCCTCCTTCCCCTATCAGCTTTTTTTATCTTTGCTCTGCTTTCAAGAACGGCAGCGAAACCCATTACGTCCCTGAATGAACACCACAGGGGGATGTCTGTCTGCGCTCGTGTCCTGATAAATCGACGTTTTAACAGCCGCAAAATGTCGTTTCTAAGCATACCCGAATATTGGCTAGCCCAACAACGTATGCAGCAGACTATACACGACGTGCTCTCTCTATTAAGTGCAGAATAAACGGTCGTTGTTTGCTCTCTGTGTCTCGCGCTAACGATTTTGTCATTAAAATTTCGCTCTTACAACGTCATCGGGCCGTAGCGATTTTATTTCGTCGGTCGGTCGTCCCCTGTGGAAATTGCCGCTAGCTAGTCTAGTCCTCCCTCGGGAAACCGCTCGAATGTCTTCAACGGCAACGAATTTGCAGGAATAGTGCGGAATCGGTATAAGTTCAACATTAGGACACGTCAGCAACCCGATCACGTTTTTATAGCGGAGTTTTCTCTGAAAGAATTGCGCCGGAACAGGGACCTCGTATATTTGTTAAATCAAAAAACTTTTTACTCTGCGCGAGAAAAATATCATCGATAAAACTTTTCGTCTTTTATGTGTTTTTTCTTCTCGAATACAATTTGTCAGATGAAAAAGACGCTAATGTTTTTCTGCACTCCGATGATTTTTTTCGTTTATTTTGTACCAAACTCGTCCCGTTTAATAAACGTAACGTGTTATCGCGTTTCTTTTTTCAAACTCATACATTCTTAATAGCTTATACGACCAACTTATCTTCGCATATCTTCACGTGCTGTTTTTTTTTCTTTCTTGCGTGCCTCTATTGAAAAAAAATCGTTTTACGTAACCGACTCAAGGGTGAGTTTCGTAGCCCTCGCGCTCCGCAATGTATATGTAAATAAGGAGGCGAATTTGAAGTTATGAGGGCGCCCCTGGCGCGGGTAATGAGAACAAATTTGGAACTTGTCTTAGCCGAACACCCCTTAAGTATACCTAATGGTCGGCGCGTAATAGCAAATTCGGCTTTTCGTTGTGACGTCGGCTCCCCGGTACATGGAATATTACACGAAAAAAAACCGTTGTGTTCTTACTTCAAATATTCCATTTATAACACCTTAATTAAACTTTAAAACTCCTCGTTGGATCCGTCGGAGAATCCCGATCAAAGCATTCTGAAGTTTATCAATATGCCATATTATGTGTTGGTTGTGTTAGTGCATCGGTCAATACAATGCCGCATTCCAAGAACATGATTTGTTCTCGTTTTGTTCAAAATACAAAAAAAAGCGCAGTCGATAAATTTTTCAAATATTTTCTCGGTTTCGAAACGCAGTTTGTTGTTCGGATTCATAAGTATTTCATTTAGTATCATTTAGCTAGTTAGCGTTACACGTGACGCAATCACTACGCCGTCACGATCTGGTCAACTGGCCAACGTTTACAGAGTGTCGATATCCAAACTGAACGGTATCCATTTTTTTCTTTCTGGAATAATAAACATTCCGAATGGCGAATTTTGGATTTTTTCCGCACGGCCGTATCGAAAAGGGCGTCGCAACGACCGTTGACGCTTTTGCTTCGCGCGCATTTTCAACCCAGGCAATCGTTTCTCTCTCCGCCGACGAAAATTCCTTGTCGAGCCCTTTTGTGTGGCCGAATTGAAAGCCTCCTCACGCGCCCTCGTTCGGAATGCCCTCATCTTTCCTCGCTCGGGATATATCGGCTCCGTTTCTGCCTATACATTGTGTTTCGCATATGTGAGGGACTACCTTTTGTATTGCATTTGATCTGCCGTCACGATATGATTGACGCTGGACAGTCGACCGTTTTCCGAGAACGCAAAAGCCATTTTTTTCCCTTTTTCTCCGCGAGAAATTTATTTTTTAATTTCGCGTTTTGCGCGAGCTTTTCGCCTCTATTCAATCAACAATAAATATAATATTATGGCGGGATCGAAATGAGTTTCGTGCCCGCACACTGTCGTTGTTCCGCGAAATGAAATTGTTTGATTTGGCGCTTCGCTCAACGAAGCGTTTCCCCGCCGACCCATAAGACGTTTGTTTGGGCGTTTCCGTGTTGCGAAATAAATGTACCGTTTTATAATCTCCGATCCCCTCATCCGCCATGTATCATTGCGGAACGACTTCTATAAAATTTTATTCTTTTTTCGGCAATTTGGCATCGCACGCGGATTATGATAAATTCATGCGCTCGACGCCGTAACGTCTCTCGTACCTCTCGTGCGAACTCGATCTTTCGCAACATTGTATACGCGTTTTGCTGGAGCCGCGAGCGTTTCTCCGAGTGCCTTCTATTTTTACAAGGTTTATAATCTGTTTTCAGACTAAACATCTGTTTTATTCGCAGCGCGGGACCCGACCGTATTGTGTTACGGAAATTCGTCTGCGATGAATCTTTCTCATCGGTCATTTTTAATGTAAACACAGATTTCGACGCGTCGAATGCGAATCGCGCTTTTTCAAGCATTTCAGACAGGTTGACAGAAAACGCTTGAAGGATTTCGGAAGGTAGCCATTTTGTCGGTGAAATATGCGACGTATTCCATCTCGTTTCCCAATTAGATATGATCCGCGCCTACCGTACTAGAAACTTATTTTTCGAACGACCGACTATTCAATACTAGCTAAATTGTCCGATAAGACCCACCAGGCCTGTTTATTTGTTCTTAGTACAAAATCGACTCCCGACTGGCGGCCTGTCGCTGGGCCATTTGTCTCCTGTGACCGCAAATCATTCACTTACAACCGCCGGACCATTTATCTTTCGCACTTCTTGCTTCGGTCGCTCTCTAATGTAATTTGATTTCTATTTCGCCTGACAACGCGGTGACACCAATAATTATCGACGCGCGTTCCGTAAACGCTTCCTTTGCAATCGAGACCTATAATACTGTCTATGTTTTGCTACGCGTTAATAAGATTCGTCTGAATTGTGGATTTGCTAGCCACTCTCGTGTTCATTCGCATTTCGCAAACGATAAGGGAGGCGTTTGTATGTAATGACCGCTGCGCATACATTTTCGTACGGCCAAAACTCTTTATTGCGTTATATATAATTCAATTTTGTGTAACGTAAAAACGCATGTAGGGTGAAAGGGTGCTATTTTTCCCCGGTCCGCTCGTTCAAACCTCTCTTGCCTGAGGCGTGCGAGAGTAACTGCCTCAAATGTTTCAGAAGGAAGCGCATCTGGCGTCCGAACGGATTTACGCTTTTAATTTTCCTTTGTTTTATTCGTGCGGTAACATTTTGTTTCTCTCCAGCTTGGTTTATTATTTCGCGTCGAATTTTCGTATTATTTCGTAACAAAAGAGTCGCTCCGCGTAATCGAATTTTCTCCCATATAATAAGCACGATGTGAATCGCGCACAATGTGGAGGTATTCTTTGATGTCTTAACACTTAGGAAATAGTGGCGGTTCATCGGACGCGAACCGCTTACGAAGACCAAAAAGAAGTACCTGATCAGCTTTCGGTCCATGGTTTGGGTCGGGGTGGTACTCGGGGAAACGGCGGCCGTACACCGTCGGAATTCTTGATGCCGCCCGAAGTTCGTCTCCCGTCCTCTATTGAACCCCAAAGTCCTCTTCGAATACACAGGAAACAAATCAAACGGATGACTTGAGCACTTCCATGGAGCACCATTATTGCGCGTCGGCTCCGGCACCGGAGTTATTTACAAAAATAAAACTTAAAAACGTCATGTGTCACAAGCGGCGGCTTATTTACATCCACTTCTGAACAAATTTCACGTTCTCTATATTCTCTCCGCTGGTGCAGCCCGCATCCATCCAATTCAGCAAACTTTGTTTATTTCATCCACCTAGTGTGTGCGACTATTTTCCGGAACCGACTCCGTCCCAGAAGACTCCACTTTGAAACTTGTGTTGCCATTTTCATATTTGCATCTGCGTCTCGAAATCGTGTGAGAAAACGCACGACTTCGATTCTTTGTTTTTTTTTTTTATGAGACGAATAAAAGGCTGATATTGTACGAACGGGTGGTAGGCGGCATTAGAGAACGAAACGAAAATGCACACAATCGTCTATTGCGTAGAAAAGTTGAAACGTTCGCCGCTTCGGATTCCCGTTCTCTCCGACGGCCGTTTTAATTCAGCGCGCAACTCTTGCGAATTTCCCGCGGGACGCGTTCCCGCACACCGTTTCCCATCCTTTTGCCAACCCGGCGAACACTTCTCGCCCATCGTTCCATGGGAAATTGCCACGATGCTTTCTGTGGAGCGCGTTCGATCCTAATTAACTTCGATACAATCGATTATTCGAAAAAATAACCGGTATCGTGACCTGGCTTTGCTTTTCTCTCTAATTAATTTAATTACGGAATTTTCGTTGTTTAATTTTTTGATGTTATGAAACTATTTTAAACGGATACCACGCTCGATACATCGCAAACGAAATATTTATTTTTAATCTTGGCTTTCGTTTTCGACCGCTCAAGTTTTAAACTTTAATTAGAAGATATAATTTTCGCCTCCCCCGCCCCTCGGCCGAGATTTAATTAAATTCTCCGCTTAATTGTTTCGTCCGAATTTAATGGACGTTTGAGTCGAAACTTTAAAATTGTATTAGCGACGGCCTCCGGTAGTGACCGACGACTATGGCGAAGACCACTCCGCAAGCCATCTGTCGATTTTAACCCTCCTCGCCAATATTGTTCCTCCGACCCTCTAGCTGCATCGAAAGAGTTACGCGATAATCGCATTATGCCGTCGGCAAAAATACATACATGCACTTCGCTATCGTCGGTCCGCGCGTCGGATTCGAAATTATGCTGGGATTGTCGAACGCTTTTTCCCCGCTCTCTCATTATTTTATATTGTAGTGTTTTGCGGCGTTATCGTGTCTCGTATACACAGTCGACGTAACTTGATGAATAATGTTTTAAAGCGCTTTATCGCCTGCGGCCCCGCGTCGACCTCGCGTGACCACCCCTGTCACCTGACGCTGTTTCCTCCCTTATTTATACGTTTGATACTTTGGTTAACTTTTAGCTCGTTGCCGCTGAAGAAATATATATCTTGCGAACGACACTTCTTCGTATAGACCGATTTGATGTTTGTTTCCCAGCAAGTTTCTCAATCGTTCCGAAATTCAATTTGGTGTTCTGAAATACGCGGTGTATGTATGTACCCGACGTCTTTCAAGATCGACAATCGGTCATAAAACATTTTAGTGGTGAGGAGTGGCACTCGAACAATGAATCGTTTCTTTTTTTTAATACCCTTGCTTCTCACGGTTTCCGTATACCGGTTTATTATCCCGGATCCCTGAATGCTGATCTTTCGAATCTTGCGAGTGCCGTTACGCTAATTTTTTTTCGTCTCCATTTTCAGTCCAGTTTTCTTACATCTTCCCTTTTGAAAGTATTCAAAATCGTTTTGTATATTGAATGCTTTCAGTTCGTTATTTCAAACTTTTTAAAACTTTCTATTGCTGCTGCGCAAATATTCGAAATATCTTTAGCCGTTTCTTTGAATATATTTCCCATTTTATCTCATCCAATTTTGTGTAATAGACGGATTTTTATTTTTTTTATTTTCAGCGTTCACATATCCTATCTCATGTAATTGGGTGAATCTTTCGGTGAAAGAAACTGCCTACTGGGGATAGAATCCAAGTTTGCGCAAACACTCGTTTCCACAGCGGTTAATTGTTCCCATTGCGGCGAGCCATTACTTTGCAAACTTCATCCGATTATCCGCTGTGCTGGGTTCTCGTTTCATTAGTTTTCAACCTCTACTTCATCTCAAAATAGACATCTTTATAAGTCACATACGTATATAAACGCACTTTAATTTATACATATAGTGCATAATTACATATTGTAAATGACTAGTTTGAATTAAAATCATCATTATCGAACCGATACACTGAGAAACACCGTATATTTCAGCTAACACATTCTCCGGTTTCTTCGCGTAGTTTGCGATACAATTTCACTATAATAAAGCTATAAAGTTTTATGTGATCCCTCTAATTCCGTGTCGGCTTTCACATTCGGGCCTGACACGTTACACCAGCTCCGCTTCGGCGGTCGTATTCGAGATTCCGGGGAATTTTTTAACCCTTTTATCGACGCGGCACGGAAAAAATGGGAGTGCTGGGATGCGAGCCGCACCCCACTGACTCCGACCAACTTATATCCGATCGCCTGTTTGCTTATTCGTGAAATGTACCCGGGCGATATCACCTTCTGAAAATGAAGGTGAGCTTTCCGCTTATAACCTGTATTGGGGAACATCGTTCGTATTACGCAATAACCGTTTATACGGCACCGTTTCACCGCACGCGGCCTCAGGTTCATAACCCTACCCCTACGAACACTCCTCCTTTATATTCTGCAATATTATACCTAAAATATACTTATCCTTGAGGTTAAATAGCGCGCATGTGCTTGCACACACAGCCGACTACTCCGCTTTATCCGAACAAAAAAAAATCCCTTTAAATAGCAATTTCTTATACACAAGTTTATGATTCGGGCTCATAAAATTGTACGATTGTGTTTATACGTTATAATTCGACCGTGTTGGAGTTTGGGGTGCGGGTGTGGGAAATAGCACGCCTTTCTGGCGCCGTCGCCCACCCCGTCGTGTCCGCTCCGACCACCCCTTTTGATATACCAGACTCTGTCATTAGACATGTACCCGTTGCGCAAACAGTTCTGCCAAATTTTATCGATTCCGGGTACTATTTTGGTCTTCGGATTTGTGTATTTTCATTTTCGACCTCGTGAAATTGTACGGCGCCGCCGTGGGTTTGGACGTGTGTGCGCGCGGTAGTTTATCGAGTCGCATCAGGTGTCTTTTTGTCGATAAATTTGCGTATTTGATATTCTACGGCGCCGTGACTTATGAAATATTTTATAACTCGGATCAATATATCAGTTTTATGACAGCTCTTGTTTTGTATGAAATTTTGATAGGTTTTGTTTTACTATTCAAACTTTTATCCATTGAATCGTCCTGTCATAAATGCACCGTTTTAATCGAAAAATGCATCAAAATATGTTTACGATGGAATCATTATTTTAATAAATTCATATGTCGAACGTAATATTCAAATGGGATTATTTTAAGCTGAATTTTCACTAATTTCATTTTCGCATAAATTCATGTGAAACCGAGTAAAATACGAAGAACACGGGAATATTCACGTGCGCGGTTTATGCAAATAATCGTAAATATATGTTTTAGTAATAGAATTGAACAATGAGTCGGAGGTTCACGTGGCCAATCGGAGATGTCACGGCCTGTCTAACCCATACTCCCAACGTCACGTTACAACCCCCTACACTTCATTATGTTTTTTTCTTTGATCTCATTCATTTCCATACCTCTTTTTTTTCATTTTCAGTAGTCGCAGTGTAGTAAGTCTGCGTTAGCTCAGCCTATTCTTGCGTTGAGATGTCGAATTGTAATAAAAATCTTTCGAGGAAAAGCGTAGCTTGTCAAATCTTTTCCACGTCGAATTTGACTCATCTCGGACCCACGCATGGATCTTCTAGAGCCGATAACGCGTTTACATATTATTCTAAATCTATTGAGCTCTACTCCCTATTTGGAAAAGTATACGTATTTCCGCCAACATACATATGTTACGTATATGAGAATACACATATATATATATACTTTGAGCTTTGTTATTTTATTATCATCTCACGAAATCCGTATACTTCGCGCGCCGTGCGAAAATTAGTTTATTTTGGCGAATCGTGTTATTCCCCGACGAAAAGGTATGTGTATATGGGGTTGACAAATCTCTTTGTGTACACAGCGGAGAACGAGTTGCGTCAATACACAGGGGAGGCCGAAGTCGAGTGCGCACTTTGCACAACTTGAACCTTTTTTCGAGTGGGCCTCAGATCCACCGCAACCGGCTCACTTCATCCCCGTTTTTCGCCGTATTTAATATTTGAGCGTTTACCCGCTCCACTTTCGCCAAGCGGAACTATTCCGCTATCTCGCGGACGCGGCCAAATATTTTCCGAGGCTACGGAACAATAATAACGTAGTTTTTTTTTTCCAACGAGCTCGCCCCGTAACAGACTCGAATTTGACGCATCGGAAATTTCCCGGGAAAACCGCGGATACCTTTCGGGCGGGTGCACTCCATGCGTGTTGAAAGGCCGACACGCGAATCGCTTTTCCGATGACGTGCGTCGATAAGGACGCGTCTACGTGGCGCCGCCGACTCTCATTACGGGCCTCATTAAGCCGCATTAACACGGCACAACCCTTCTTCATCATCCGCCTTGTGTTCTTCTCGTTCTTCCGTGTCGTTCGATTCATTCTTATGTAACCCGGCGTATCCTCGGGGCCCTCTCGCTCTTTCGCTACCCGGCCCTCGTGACTTTCTAATTAAACTGCTCGAAGTTCGGTTTGATTAAATTTCCGGGTGGTTTGATTGCCAAAACAATTGGCGCATCGGAAGCACGCAGCTCCGACTCGAGACTTATCTATCGGTCGCATCTGAGGCTAAACGCTTCGATTCGATTCGCGTTTTCCGAGGCGATTTGTCGCAAAAGTGCGCCCGGTGTAATATAAAAAGGATAGGACTGCGAAGGTTGAGCTGATCGAACAATTTGATTTTCTTTTGTTCGTGCTTTTTTCTGTCGGTTGCCGTGCAGGAAATTTTGCGTTGGGGAGCGCAGTTTTCCGGTTCGGACTAAAGTTTTCTTTATTGGTGATTAGCCGCACGTGGTGGTTCGGCCGCTCGTTCCCTAATTCTTTCCCTTCGTACAAAATTAAACAGACACTCGTTCAACGTAGTTTCTTCAATTGGTTTCTTTTAGCAATAATTTGAAAAACCTTTACTGCTCTATAAAAAAAAATCGGCACCTTTTGTCGCTTTGTTATTTTTTAAGTAATATTTGCTTATTTTTTCGCACGTAATACACACGATTTTATTTACCGAAGGTTTCCAAAAGAAAAATGTAATAATCGCCGTATCATATGTGAAAATAAATTATGGCGTTTTTCGTGCAGCTTTTAATCAGAAAAAATACCTAAATGTATTCGAATGTATATGTAATATGTACATTTGGAAAATTACAAAAATACCCACAGTGAAAAGTTAATTTTAGAAATCTGACGCTAGTCAATAAATCGAAAGTCACTATCGACGACATCGATCCAATAAATCTCGACCGATTTCCGCATCGAAACAAAGAACAAAAAACGGCTTTATTATGTACATATTTAACCGACGGCACGAATTGTATCTCTTTCATCGGGTTTTCTAGCGGAATCGAAATTTCATGCTCAGTCGTCGGCCAACTGACGCGACCCCGTTCCGACGGAGACGATACCGTTTTTGCACCCGGCCACATGTTACACGCTCTACACGGAAATTCCGCAAATCGCCCTTTGTGTTCGCCCTCCGGCCCCCAGCGTTCATTCCGCCAAACACTTCGACATACCGACTCTCGGAAAACCCCATCCGTTTCGCGGAAACGACCTCCGAAAACCATCGATTCGTCCGAGCACAGCCTGCGGACGTTCCCGTCTTCGGTGACCCAGTCAGCGACGACGGTAGCCGGCGCCGCGGAGTCTCGCCGGGGGCGGCGCCGCCTTCTCGGCGCCAGGCTGCCGCCGGGCCTCCGCCCCCCGGCCTGCGCCCCCTTGCGAAAGGTTATGGTGGTCGCGTGCCGCGGTCGATAGGTGCCGGCGGCGCGCCATCACCAGTTGCTACACGCGGATGGGAGCCGGTGACGGGTGCGTTGACCCGCCCACCGACTCCTCCTGGGATGTGCTCGGCGGTGGATGTGGATGTGGTTGTGTGGATGTGGTCCGCGCTCTTGGCCGACTTGCGAACGATGGAGGTTGCGGATTTCGGATCGATTTTCGGGGTTCGGTGCTCCGTGTCGCTGGGCGGATAAGTCTAGTCTGGGCGGGTCGTTTATGGTGTTTTGCGTGAGTTGTGTATGGGTTATTTTTTGGTATTCGTTGGAATAATTTTGGATGTTCGTTTATTTTTGCAGACGTTTCGTTGAACGCGTATTGCGTAATGTGCGATCGCGATGTTCATTTTTTTTTTTGTATTTGAAATGTGATTAGTTTTCGACATCTAATTCAAATAGACATTTCCCCATTTTGTCATAAAATTTTTTGCTAATTTTTAATATAAATTATTTTTTGTTTCAGGTATGCACCATCGAAAATTACATGGTTTATTATGAACAAGCACCGAAAACGTTTGCAAAAAGGTAACGACTTTGTGTAATTTTCTCGCACGACAGCAAGAAATTTAAAATGCAGCAAAGTTACGATATAAATTAAATATTTACCCCACATAAATCGTTGGTTTCTGACTCTAATCTACCATTTTCCCGTGTTAGCTGCGACCTGCATTTCCTCGGTCGAGCTTTTCCGTTGATCGCGTGTCTGCCGACGGGAAACTGTTCTTGTATCGTGATCCAACTGCTGCACCCCTTTAACGACCCTTGTGACATAGTTAAACGTCATTAAATTCTCACTTTAAACAGTTGTACACCGTATAGTCTGTCTTTGTGTATAATTGAAACTAAATTATTAACAATGCGTTTACTTTTTTCCTTCCCACAGTAGTTTCGATAATTCTTTCATGTTTGTTATTTTGCTCTAACCACATACTTCAATTTGTATCTAAAATATTTCGCTAAATAAATAAATAAATATCAAAAATTCATATGTTTATTTCGTTTAGTGTGTAGGATCGTTGCCAATTTAGTTTAACCGCAGCCATATGGTCGTCTTTTTTCGAGCTTTACATATTGTTCGTGTATTCACTATCGTTTTTAATCTTAATTGCAAGTGCTCGACTTTTTCCACGTTGCGGAAAAAAATGCACATGTTATGTGGTCACTATCGATCGTGAATACACATGTCTAACTCGACGAATTTGTGTTTCCCCAAAAATTACACGAACTTCTAAATCATCTTGATAGAAGCGAAAATGGGGTGAATACTAGAGCCTCCTCTAACTATAATTTACTGGCGCTCTTGCCTCCTTCGAACTTTTCTCAATTAGGAATCTACGGACGACCAATGTACTCATAGAACTGAACTTCCTATTCCCGACTCTTCTAGACAGTTTCTTCATACACTAATCAAAATCACTCATTCCTATTGAAGGCACTCTAATAAGTTTTTTTCTTGAATCATATTTCAACGCAACTTTGTGTAGAAAGCGATGATCTTGAAATTTATGTACGAAAAAGTAACAAATTGAAATAAATGTACTTATTCCCGCCTGTAGACGAAATTTAGTATCCCACGGGTGCACTGATCAAATGTTTGTTTAAAACTCGAGCTTTATATTTCGTAAAATATTTAAAATATTCCCGAAAATTTTGAATCTGGTTAATATAGAATTTTCAAAATAAATAATAAATTTATTATTAACGAAAAGAAGTTGTAAAACTTTTCACTCTTTGTATTGGTGTTGGCACGTACAAATATGTATAAAAGCTCGCATTAAATACATACGTGAAATTAAGCTCGGCCGGCGCCCGGAAGACGCCTCTGCAATAAAAGCTCGTAAAAAGTTTTTCGTCAAGATTACGTTTTATGGTCCGCGTTATAATTTAACGGTAACGTCTTACCGAATAACGTCGCCCGCTTAATACGAAATATAACGTACCATTTATTTACAACCCCTTTCGTTTTTCCCATTTGAATATCCCTTTTATGCGCATTGCGCGTATATAAAGCACACTTCCTTTTTTATTACGATAAATAACACTCCGCAAGTCGGCCGTTACGTGTTTTGCGAAAAAAGCGTCATCGAAATTTCGCTGCCCCTCCCCGTCGGCATGAAGAAATTCAATTATGCCCGATATTTTTTCGACGACTTGGCTACTTTTTTGACCCTTTATCGAATTTTCCCTTTCTTGAACGTTGCGTTATTTCAAAAAACTATACTAATGAGATAATGAAACATAAAAGTCAATAGCCAAACGCTGACGTAAATAACCCACCCACAGTGCGCTTACGTCACTAGTCGAACTTTTCTTGCAAGGCTTCACAAAGATTTTTTTCACGCACTGTCGTCCTCGATTTTCACGGTAGATAAGTTTCGTAAAATCACTGTGCAAATCAGGATTAAAAGATATAACTATATATATATGGAGCACTTTAACATTTAATTCTTTGAAAAAGAAAAGCGTACGCGAGTGAAAACCTTCGATTTATTTATTGAAGGTCATGCGTGTATTTTTCTTTTATTTCTTCGAATAAAATTCATACGAACAATACGCCCCAATCATAGAAGTGAAAACATTCAGTGAACGTTTCTACGGCGTCACAGCCGATCCCGCTCACCATTTTTTCTAGTCATCCCGCACTTTCGCGCAATTCCCGTTCAACGTCCCGAACCTTCATCCGCTCTCCCGCCTCTCGATGTCGCTTTTATTCGTCGCAATGTCGGCTTTTTTCCGTCGGTTTAATACGTCAAATACATTATGCATGTAGGCGGCATTGCCCAACGACACGGCTGGGAGTGCTTAGGGACCTCGTCTACCCCCGGCCGTCGAACATGCGAATCCTCTCTCGCGAAAATTCTATCCAAGGCTCGCCTCGCCAATTCGCCAGATTACACAGGACACATCCGTATAGATCCGAATTGCGTCCGCCTTTCGTATAAATAAAATAAGCGCGCCGCGCCGCCTTCGAGGAACTCCGGTTCCTCTTCGGCCGCTCTCAAGTTTTAATTATCGTCCTCTCTCCTCGATTCGTTTTAATGATAATTCCGCCTTCGGGGGGAAATCGCGGATGCCCTTGCCCCGAATCGTGCCCCGACTCGCTGAACCGTTAGCCGCTCTTATCCCGACATTATTGACTATTTTTCTATTTTAATAGCGGTCTTGCGAAAATTGCCGTTCGCCCTCGCCCGCGTTAAGGCTTTTATCTTCGTTCGCCTTGTACGCGTTGTAAATTCGCGCGGGCTTCGATCCTTTTACGCTTTAGTGTTCGATAAGTTACTTTTTAGATATTTACGTTCGGGCTTTCCTCGATTTGTGCGATTAATTGACTGTGAATATTCGCGTCGGACGGGATCGTAAAAATAGCTTTCTTCTGTTATTTTTCAATATTGGAAAATATACTTGATTTGAAATGGATGAGCTTTTATCTCGTTTATATAAAATCGATTTGCTTTATGGTGGAAAATTTG
>JAOXNN020000044.1:3445066-3475589 GCA_028571205.2 Hydropsyche betteni | reverse complement strand
AAAATATACTTGATTTGAAATGGATGAGCTTTTATCTCGTTTATATAAAATCGATTTGCTTTATGGTGGAAAATTTGGTTTTGATGCGATGAGTACTGTAACGTATTCTTAAATCAGATTTGTTACACAATACCTTTGTTTGTGTTTTAAAATAAAATCACCTTGAATATAATATAAATCACCTTAGATTTTTCACCTGTTAGTGTAATCTTCATGAACCGTGTAAAACAAATTTAAAATATTGTGACACGCTGAAATCTTTTGAAGTCGAATCTTGGCAGAATAACGCAGAGCACAAACAAATATATTCAGCATTTTTTTCCCTAACAAAATCTTTTATTTTCCCAAATTTCGCTCCCGAAAAATATAGCGCACATAACTTTCCCGGTTTTTCTCGATTTTTTCCATCCTCATTTTCTTATCGTATTGGCAGTGCGAGTTTTCAGAGGAAGATACCTTCCGCCGCCTATCTAATTCCCATCTCGGTCCGTACCTGTTTATTTCATCTGCCCCGCCGGTTACCCCCGGGGAGCCATACCGCCCCGTACTTGACCCTTAACACGGCCGCAGCCCGCACTTTTACGCCCTCCGAGTTTGTTTTCGCCGACGGTACGCCATTTAACTCTAAACACAACTCGCAACTCCAAGAAACGACCCCGAGAACGCGCTTCGCAGGCCTTGCTTGCCGCTTTAATAATGCAGCGGATCCGAACAATCACTCGGGTCATCCGATATTCATGACTCGGCTCGCGTTAATCATTCGTCACGTGTAATTAGTGCGCTTAATCGCGGCATACTTTAGCAGCCACGTGTAGCTTCGATTCGCAAAGGGCGGAGTGCGTGACGTGTGAGCGTTTCGCAAATTTAATTTGTCGCACACCCCGACGCCGATTGCTCATCGTCACGCGAAAATCCGAAGGAGGAAAAACCTCCGCTGCCTTACCCCGAAAGCCTTTAGGTGCGCGCTCGGCTCAAGTTGATTACGGACGACCCCGTCATGTGCCGTTACTTTCCGGCCGTTGGATCCGCCCCGTGAATTATTACGATAGATAAACGTTTGTCGGAACGCAATATTCGCACACGACGTTACACGGTCCCTTAGTCGCGAGCTCGGAACTCTTCCGGTGTTTAATCTTGAAAAATTTTGTTTATATACGAAAACGCTTAGATAGGTTACTCCGTCGGATGCGGCTCTCTAATGAAACGGTCGTTTAATCCGTTTCATGTTTACGATTTTAATATAATTCGCCGTTTACTCGTGTACGTCGCTCCTTTAAATCGCCGTAATTGCTACATTGAACCGTTAACGAGACGCGTTTAGCGCCGTTCGCATAGTTGGTCGGGTCGCTTAGATTATCCACGATAAAATATTACGAATTAACTCATTTGCTACGCGTTTCGAAAACATCCATTTCCCGCTCGTGAATTCGATCGAATTAATTCGGGATACACGTTCGTGCGAAACACGTTTTATATTCGAGCACATCCAATCGAAAGCGACGCAAGAAAAAATCGGCCACTTGACTAAATTGAATCCTCCGTGCCGCGTACGTCGGACGAAACTCTTAATTTACTGAAAGCAAAAATAAGACAAACGCGAAATCGATTCGAGTATAGAGTACATCGACGATGGCCGTCGTGTACTCTCCGGTTACGATTTCGAGCAGTACCGAGAAAGTTTCCCGAGCCGGGGGGGCGCCGGTAAGTTGTCGGGGGCACAGCCCCGGCAACAACAGCGATAACATAAAGAAGCGCCGGCACCGGGGGCTCCCCGGGGAACGGTCCGAGCCGTAAAGCACGCGGGGGCGCGGACCGCCGCCCCCTGGGCCGGGGCTCCGCCACCTGCCCAGACCGACACTACATCACGCAGGTAACGCGCGATAACGCTGATAACCGAAGGTGTAGTGTTTGTGGGCGGTGGGAGGGTGTGTGTGTGTTCGTAAAGTCGTGAGACAAATTGTCGTCTTTTGATGGTTTGCGGAGGTGGGGTAGGAGCTTTTTTATGGTCGGGTTCTTTTTCGGGTTGTGCGATTTTCGGTGTCGATTCAATTTCGATTAAAGCTTTGGTTATTTGAGATGTTTTTCGCTTATTTATTTGGCATTGTTTTTCGATTTCGATGGAGAAAAATGAAAGTGCGAGTTGTTTTATTGTTATTTTTGTATTGCTTGCACGTACTTGGATTTATTTTGTTGGAGTTTATGTGCCGCCAAATCTTCCTTACATTCGACATTTATGTGCGATTCAATTAAACGCTTTTACGTTTATCCTGTCGGATGTACGTTTAACCAAAAAATAACCGCTTTTGTGTCGGTTACTGATTAACCTTTATTGACCCGGAAGCCAATTTCTTTAGATTCATGATATTGCCTCTATAGTTCGCTGTAGGCAACCCTAATGCGTCAATATATCTTTTTCTTCCCATTTTCTACTCTCGTTTCGCTCCTTTCTCTTTGCAAACCGTATTTATTCTGCACGCTAGAGATTTCTATATATCACCGCCAAGACAAATATAATACGTATTGGATCTCGTATGTTAAAATCCCCGCCAACCGATTTATTATTTGAAAAAAAAAAAACACGCATGCAAATATAAACGGCTAAATTTGACGGCTTGCGCGTCATACATTTCGTATTTAAATGTCAAGCGCATGCCTTGACATATAGCTGAAAGCTTCCCAAGTTTCTAAAATATTAATAAAGATACACGCACAAGCGTTATTAGAAATCATCCACGATCTTTTAAAATTTCAATGCAGTCACGATTCAATAGACATCTTGAACAAAATATTGATACATTGTATCAAAAACCGGTTTCAACACAAAAAGGTGAATTCAGACAAATGGCGCGCGAAAACTGCGAAATTGTATTACGTGCGATTTGCGAGAGCGAATCACGTGTTCGCCATCATTATTCATGCACCGACTGCAGCGCAGCCCTTGATGGATATGCACCACCCCCAGCGGCTGCGACAAACTCCCACCCCTTTGATCGATAACGCGAATCCATAATATGCATTTTTCACCCCGACCCGAGCATATTAATCGCCCGACAATCGGGCGGAGGCCGGTATTAATTTTACGGCCACCTGTCCTGTCCGAGCGGCGTCCCACGGCGCCCTTACCGAATTACGACTCATTACGTCCGCTTACGGCCGGTGCTTGTGCTTCGTGTCACGACCCGCCCGAGACCCATTCCGGACTCGCCTTTCAACTATTCAACCGCCGAATTATGAACCGTCGACGGGCGGAATTGCAACGTGACGTGCGTGCCGATTATTAACGGCCCCGAAGCGAGCGCGGAAAAGTTTAACGGTCGTTAGCCGGCTGAAAAGTTCGCGGCGTCTCCTCTTCTCTAATTTCGCGTTTAATTTGAAATATTTCATTTTTTTTTTTTTGGTGTTGTTGGTGCGGTGCGCGTATATTTAATAAAGAGGGCTCGCTCTCTGACTTTTTCGACTGTCGACGAATTGGATTTTCGCCCGGGCGCCGGGTCGCCTAATGGAAACTTATGGAATTCGTTAGTGTACCACCTGCTTCCCTTTTCGAAGCCCTCGCGTATGCTGGGGATTTTCGGACTACTTTAGCCCCTCGTGACGGCTGAGGAAAGTCTTTCTTGCTCCGGCTGAATTTATTCGCTATTTATTTGTCTCTTTCATACGTGGAAGTTAATTTTTAAAGTAGGAAAGTTACGTATTACTTAGTTTTTTATTAAATTTCGCCAGAATATATGTCTTCCTTTATGCGATATGTTCAACAAACACAGATAAATAGTTTATCTAGTCTTGAGAAATTTTATTCAGGAGTACGTTTTCAAAGTTTATGCGGAGGTACTGCTACCGGTGTGCACCTTGAATACACTTTTATCGCTTTTCTTTCCCAACAGATTCCTCCCGCTAGAACTTGTTTATTTAAATAAGTAATGTGTCTTCCTTTCCATTTTATTCGCAGCTCCATATATTTATTTTACTTTTGCGAATAAATTTATGTTTTCGCAACTGTTTTGTTTGCGTTTAATTGTTCGGCGTCCCCCACGTACATATATCGTTGTATTAAAGCGGACACAAACCGCAACCTGGCTTTCTTTAAGCCCACGTTTGTCCAACTAACAGCTGATCTCCGACCGGCGAAAAGGCTTAGATTTTCACCGGACAATTATCCAGTTGCGGTTTGTCGTTGTGTTTCGCTAGCATTGAAATTATATTATTAGCGATACAACGGCCGGCTTTTGCGTACACATTTTCGAAATATCCGAAACAGCTGCATTCCCGTTCACAATTTTCAGTTGACCTCCCCTGCGACTCGCGGTAATCGTCGCGGTCATCAATCACTGCCTCCGACGTCCATTTGAATATCGTTGTATCCGACCGACCAAACGGATAATCGATTCTGTTTTTCATGCATTTTCCATTGTGCCTCCGATGCCCACTACCACACGTACGCGTATAAAAAAAAATCGTTAAAATTCGAAAATTTTCAAACAACATTTTAATACACATGCGACTTCGTCCGCCAATTTCGGCAATTTTATTTCTTTGATAAACGGGTTGAGAAGTGACGCCGGCTCGGGTGACCTGCGTTGACCGCAAACGACCATTCGAGGTGAAACTAAAGGGTCCGACGACGATGTTCGGAATAAACAAAATTAGTTGTTTGGTGGAGTCGGGGTGGACGTTTGTAGCCGTGCCGAGATGAGGGATGGTAGTCTTCGGGGAAAACGACCCACCACGCCCGTCGCCGCCCCAACAGTTCGTGTTGGTATTGTTTAATGCTCTCGATTGTCGTTTTTTGGCCGTCTCTTAAATTTAATGTGTTTATAGTGTTGTGCAATGCATTAATTATGATGTTTTGTGTTAGCAAATTCATCCCACATCGGAACGGAAACTGTTAAGAGCCAAATTAATTTTCACGTGGAGTCCCTTCCGGGTTTCAGACCCTGTTTTCGGACACGCGTACTCGACGCTATTCATTAGGAACTACTTGAAATGTTATAAATTAATGGTTCTCACTATGTTCGCTGAGCAGAGAAAAATCAATCTTCGTTATATAAATATGTTCAATTCACTTTGTTCATAATTTTCTGGAGTACTTATATTATGAGTTCTATTATGATAGCAGACCATGAAAACAGATAACCCTTCGTCGCTTCCTTTGATCCTTTTCATCTTCGAATGGCTCAGTCTGAATCCCCGATCGAATGAATGCAAAAGTTCAAAGTTTTTTTACGCTCAATTCATCGCTTATTTAGGCGAGTTTTAATAACAGTCTCTTTCAACTCTCAGTTATACGCCATATTAATTTCGTCATTCTATCTCGGTCGGTAACTGATTTTCCGATCGCAGGACGACCCGAAAAAATTTGCAACAAAAAGCCCGTCTACGGCGTATACAAAAAGCAAATCACAGAGCCATGCGAAAAACGCCGACAAAAACTATCCATTGTAATTGGAGCAATTAGCAGATAAGAGCACTTACAGGACTTCGTTCGTTATTTCGCTCTCCACATTCGACACAGTAATTGCGAGTGCACCACTCGCCACCGATTCGATTCCACCATTCACCTAGCGAAGAACATTGTGCCCCCCCCATTATATTTATTTATTTATTTGTCCGCTCTTCCCGTTTGACACTCGAGAAAATTCCACCGATGAAAGTATAATTAGATGCGAATGTAGAATATAGGTCCAATATCGTTACTGTCCCTCGTATCCGCGCGACGTGCTCCTCCACCTAGCTAGAGAACGGTCGGCGATCGTTCCCCCGGCAACATCTCGAACGCCTTGTTATTTTTTACTGCCGAACCACCCTGACATTTGTTTTTATCGTCGCCGTCACTTCTTGCGAGAGAAAGGCTGCTCGGCGTATTTTTCGGTCATCTAAAATTCCTGCGAAAATTGTCCGCCGCTCCCTCCGCATCTTAATATGGGCGGCCGCCAAACAAGAAAAAAATAAACGTATAAAACGGCGAAATTTCGTCGACTTTTTTCGTCGCACTCTCTATTCAAGCCGTCGGCTCTCCGTTAACGCCGGGGCCGGAGTCGCAGCGCGAAATAAAAAGCGCAAATTTATCGCGTCCGCGTTGTTTTCGCGCGCTTTTCGGCGCGAGTTGTTCCTCGCGCGTGTCGTGACTGATTTTTATGTTCGTTCCCCGTGGCTTATCTCTCCAATCAGTTTCACTCGTCCCATTTGGGCTGTTCCAATATTTTCCCGACGCGGTTCGCTCTCTCAATTTACAGTTCAAACATCATTTCCTCGCCCCTCATTACTCGCCCACTTTTAGATTGGGTCGTAACGCAAAGGACGAAATATAAAAATTAAATTTACCTAATTTGTGTTATTAAACTATTTTAAAATGGAAGAAAAATTCAGAATTTTAGTCAAAAACGGTCAGAATAAAATGATGGATTGCCAGAATAAAATAATAAATGTTCAAAATTTAATAACGAAACGGTCAGAATAGGTTAGGTTAGGTTGGGGTTTTTTATATTATTCTGACCGTTTAATATAAATTCTGACAAACCCAGTCAAAATTTTGACTAATCCCTATATATAATCACAGATTTCTGTGTGTGTGTTCGAATAACGCTCGCGACTTTATAAAGTTTAAAATTATAAAAGATATAGATATTCTAATATGCTCTATAATATGATGATTATTACCTATTAACTACTGGCTTTTCCTATATGTACGTATTCGTAATGGTGACAATAACAAATGAACTATTTTGATTTTATTTATCAAATATTAAATATTCAAAACGGATACGGGCATCGACTTTTCGCAACGGCACGGTTATAAAATATTTTTGCATAGATATATTTAATTTTTTTTACATATAATTACGTAATAGTATGGTTATTAGTTACGTATTAGTATGGTTATATTTCTTCAAACTTTGCATTCACAGCCGATGCTATTAACATCGGGCCTATCACTATGTCAAATAAATTCTGATAAATGGGATAAAAATTCTGACCGAAATCGTATTTAAAATCTGACCATTTAAATAGTAGCCTTTTACAATCAACGAACAACATTATCATCCTATGTAAAAAAAAAAATCATTGTCCTTACACTTAAATATATGTTTGATGATGAAAATTTATGCCGTGTTGCATCTACAAAACGCTTCAAACTTCGATCGTTCGATGCACCGCACAACAGCGGTACACCAAAGCCGACCCACTCCCATCGGGGTGGAGAGTCTCAATCAAACGGCCGTGTTTGCAATGGTGTATCCTGATTTGCGGGGCGCCCGTAGAAGGCTTTAGGGGATTTGCCGGGGCCGTTTACAATATAGCAGGCGACCCGCCAACGTCAGTTTGCTCGCGAAACTTTGGGCATTTGTAAAACTCGCTTGGCACCACCGCCGCCACCCCGTCTCGCCCTATACTTCGGCTCCTCTCGCTTGTCGTACTCCCTTTCGCGCACCCTTAAAGTTAATAATGCCGCATTGATATACGCCTCGGTTATAATTAATCTAACCGAAGCGGGACCGCGCGTCGTTCAGTTCGCCGGGAATTTCGTCGTGTGTGCGTGTGACGTTCGTTTTCGGTGTTTTCGGCGATTATGTGATGAAATTTTTGTTCGATGCTTATTGATGTTTTTTTTGTTGTGTGTGTTTTCAGGGCCGGTGTAACCGCGAAAAGCCCCCCTGTAAGTACTTCCACCCCCCGCAGCATTTGAAAGATCAGCTGCTGATCAACGGCCGCAACCACTTAGCGCTTAAAAATGCCCTTATGCAACAAATGGGACTGACTGGTCAAATGTTGCCCACACAAATGCCTACTGTTGTAAGTCCTGTTTTTGTTTTTGTATTTTTTTCTAGTTTAACACTTTTAAATCTCGTCTGTTTGTTTTTTTTTTTTAATTTTTAAGATAATCTTACATGTATTTTAAAAATATTTATTTTTGAATTATAATGCAATTTAAAAACATAGACTCCTCAAATATTTCTCGATATAATGATATGTTTATTGTGCAACATTTTTTTATTTAAGAATTTCCAAATTTATTTGTGATAAATTCAATATGTTATCAAGTATGTCAATCATTTGATTGTTTGCTCGAAATCCGTTTTTCAAATGGTGTATTTATGTATATCTGAAAATTCAATACGATTCACAAATCTGTAATGTTTATAAATACGATCGAAATAAAACTATAATAGTATAAAAAAAAATTCGAGGAGTGTTACGGACTAGATCTCACTCTGCATGATGTAAAATTGAATTTTTGGCATACGCATGACTCCTCTTATTTGAATTATTTTTCTATATGGTTAATTATTACGTTTTTGACTCACTTCGCTGTGTAACATTTTTATTCGTTTAAAATTTAAGTTTCGCTTTTATGACATTGATTTTTGGTGTTTTTTGAAAATCGGTTCCTTTTCTAATGGGAACCCGAGCGTCCTCCGGCGAGACCACCCTCCATCCCGTTCGCCACTGATTATCATCCCCTATATACAATCACGGACTTCTGTGTGTCCGTCCGTTCGAATGACGCTCGCGAATTTTTCGCGAACACGGTCTTTACGCGTATACAGTCAACGTCTATGAGTGGCCAACGCGACTCGTCGGTCTCGCCGCCGGACGAGGGTGGCTATAGGTAGCCTAAGCGACCATCCACCCGTCCACCCACAGCCCCCCCCCCACCCCCCAGTCGTGTGTAGTGTCTCGCTTTAGTGTGGTGTTTGTTGTGTTGTGTCGAGGTGGGCGGCGCCGCGGGGCCGCCGCTGCCGGAGCTGGCGCTGCCGCTGCCGCTGGCGCCCCTGCCCACGCTCACGGTAAAGACACTCTTCTAAAAACTCCATGTACACCGGCTAGATGCGCCACCATGTGTTTATCCCATGTCGGTAAAGGTGGCGATTAGCTCATGACAGAATTTAAGTTGGTGCACCTGATACGCGTACAAATCGGGCAATCCATAGTGTCCCACCCTGCACCAAATTGTATTGGCGACATCTAGACGTGTTTAGTTCCACTTTAACAACGCGGGGGTTGATTGGGCAAAGCCGCGTGTCTTAGTCGATCAAATGTCTAAACGCATTGATGGGTGGAGCTGATTCAATCGGGTGTTCAGATCGAGGTTGTTTTATAGTTGTCGCTATATTGACATGGTGCAGGGTGATTGAATAGTGGCCATCAGATGCGCCTGCATAAATACTGTCCTTAAGCTAATTGTTATCTCTACCCCCTTGTCGTGGTCGCGACGCGGGTTCTGTTTTGGTGATGGTTTCCTGGCGACCGAGGATGAGACCCCGTTGCTCACGTTCGTTAAGGGGCCTTGTCCTGGTTGTCGATTTTCGCGGTTTTTTTTTTTTTCAACAATTTTTGGGATTTTTTCAAGACAAGAAATTTTTTCATATTGATTTTGTGTCATAATTCCAGATTTTTCGTGAAAAATCTTTTTTTTTTTGTGGGATTTCAAATTTAGTAATAATAAAAGTGCTGATTGATATCCCGATTATATTTATTTATATTTTAATTTAATAACTTGTCGTCAGAGCCGTAAATTTAATTAATTTAGAAATTATTTTCTGTATATTTTTCAAAGAGGTTAAAAGTCAAACGATTCGATAGTAAATTGATACAAAACACGTTTGTCGAATTCGTAGTTTTCGCTTCAAGTGCTTCGCATGTTTTTAATCGAATTTCCATGTATTATATTTCACTGCACTTAATATTATATTCTATTTTTCGCTATCATTTTAGAGGATTTTATTTTGTTATACAGATAATTTGTGTGTTTTTGTAGTTCATAAAGCATAATATTTATACATTTCAGATTTTCTTTTAAAAAATCCAAATGAATGTTGATGCAAGCCAAAACATATTTTGATCAACAATGTTGGATAATTGGAATTTTTTACTGTTTCATCATTTTCTTTATGATATAAAAACAAACAAAGTCATCTTTATTTACTATTTGAAGTTCATTATTTGTGCTTTTTCAAATAAGATAACTGTTATTATAAATAAAATTCTTTTAAATATTAAACCCCAGCTTAAGTAATGCTTTGTTTTAATTGAAAACATGTAGTTGTTATCAATTTTATAACTATTTTTCAACTCATGCTTAAAAACGTTCTTACGTGCAAATAAATACAATACCGATTAGATTTTTTACTATAGTCCCAAATAATCACACAACCTTAATCTTAAAATATTTTGCATGTAAGAACATCTCTAGCATTTGCAATAATTGTATAGATAAAAAAAATCTCAATTTATCATGAATTCAAATATCCAGTATCTGAAAATGGGATGTAGTTGCTCTATGCATAATTTGTTTAAGTAATGATTATTTTGTTCTTTAATTTGATTTTCCCTCATAAGTGATGTTTGAACTTTGTTTTTAAATTGAGTAAACTTTTCAAAACAGTGGGGAATGTTGCAGGCATCAAATCCCTATTTGACTGGGGTTCCCGCAGTTGGATCAGGTTACAGTCCATACTTTACAGCGGGGCCCTTGGTGCCAGCCCTTGTCGGGCATGACCCAGGTGCCGTGCCTTCACCGCTAGCACCGGCGATTCCCCAGCCAGTGCTACAAACACAAAAGTTGCCTCGTTCTGATCGCCTTGAGGTTAGCAAATACATATTTTTATTAATAATATATATGACAAATCTGAATAACTATATATGTACAAGTACACAAAACAAAACCTGAAATTCACTTCCTACTGTTTCTTTGATATTCAAGTGTAATAAGATTATTTTTTTACCTTTTTCTGAATCCCTTCATTTACATGTGTTTGTACAGTATTATTAGTTAATATGTTTACGCACTTAATGAAGTGCACTGAAAGTAAATTTACACAATTTTTTGATAATTATCATTGTAAATTGAAATAAAAGTAATATCACAGTTGCCTGAAATGTGTATTAAATGCATGTAACATTTGACCAACTGGAAAATATGAGAAAAATAACATACACTCGAATGCGTGTTTTATATTTGTATATGTGAATAATTTTATATATCCATAATAATTGTTTTAAATGTTGAATAAGAGACTAAAACTAACAGTAATATTGATTACATAATTAAGTATTCCTTTACATATCTTGTTATACATAACTTTGTACCCATGTCCATCTTGTGTGTATGCATGTTTGTATAAATTTTCGTGTGAGTGCTTTTGTATGCCTGTAATTTTAAAATTGCTTATATATACATACATATACCTACCTTGACAATGTTATCTTTATTAATATTTTTATACTATATTGAATCTTTATATATTAAAATCTTTATTGGACTTCACCTGAAATTAGCTATCTCAGACTCACTTCATCTAATCTTTTAGCGACAATATGTAGTTCTAATTAGTTTAGTACTTTAAAGTAATCATCCATACATATGCATATACACAAATACATGTATGTATATATACATATTATTATATGAATATGCATACACGCACTTAGCTGTTTGTGTATGTTTGTATGTATGTATGCTGTATGTTTGTGTGACAAATATGGTGCCGGATACTTTAGTATAACAAAAATTAGTGTTGTAAAGAATATATCCCTTGCCTATTCTGCATTGCTATCTTCATGGCATAGAAACAGATAAATCATGTGTTGCAAAGATCATCCTCGTATGAACTTAGTGAAAAATGATTAGAAAACATTGCACATCCAACGCCGATTGTTAGAAACGGTGACATGTATGAGAGAACTCACACATATATTGATACGAATGTTTCATGCTTTTTTGTAAATCGATGTGTATTTTGTTTACTGTACGTACATACATAATATACTTTTTCGCATATTCATGTTACCGTGCTGACGAGCTACTATTTGCTCGCATCGCGTTGGAGATACTCAGACCATCGATCAACTTTACAACAGTATGTATGATTGCCAATCGACGATAATGTATGCATGAATGTATCAGGTTGCCAGGATGAACGCAGGTCATTCAGTAGCGATTCAGATATGAACAGTACGAACTGTGGTGACGGAGACGAATTGTGTGAATGGTGTTTGGTGTGTTTGGTCGAGGGTGTCAGGGCGCTGACGCTGAGTCCGCCGGGGCGGTGTCCGCAGGTGTGCCGCGAGTTCCAGCGTGGCGCGTGCAAGCGGCCTGAGGCGGAGTGCCGGTTCGCGCACCCCGCGCGTGCCGTGGCCCCGCACGCGGACGGCTCCGTCACCGTGTGCATGGATGCCGTCAAGGGCCGCTGCGGCCGCGACCCCTGCCGCTATTTCCACCCCCCCCTGCACCTGCAGGCGCACCTTAAGGCGCAGGCGAGAGGCGCGGTACGCCCCCCTCACCTCCCAATGCATATCACATTAGCAGCGCACCTCTTTTCTGTTCGCTTTCCTTTATCTACGATGTATTATCTTCTTTTAATTTATTCTCTATCGGCTTCCATACGAAGCTTGTTCACTTCTTCTTATTTTTTTGATTTCTGATCTTTTTACTTTTTTGTGATCGATTATTTGCAATTCCAGTTCATGTGACGATTGCTAATTAGCTCGCCTCCCTTTTCCGTAGTCGCTTGATGTTTACCTTAGAACCGTGTGATAGTACTGTAGATTCTACTGCAATACGTAACCTGATGCAATGATTTTGCTAGCTGTGCCTCTTCCTTTAACACCCCTGTTGTTTTAACTTTTCGCCCTCTGTCCTGTGTGTATTCACAAATGAAATTCTTTTAAATATTTTAAGACACGGCCCGCTACCGCTAATTTCTTCTTCGCTGTCTATACTCTTTCTGTCTCTTCTACCTGCTCTCGCTACGAGTCCTATGCTTGCGTAGGAGACTCTTAACAAAGTTTTTGAGAATACCTCCTATGTTACAGCACCGCTAATGTGTTGACTGACTTGTCAATGCTTGTCTTGCACATCATCCTTATGTAAATATACCCGAGCTTTCTTTCCTGAAAATTGGCTCCAAAAAATTGTGATATAAAAAGTTCAATTTATGAAATGGTAAAAAATGACTTAATACAAATTTTTGTATTCTATGAGCGACTCGAGGTTTGAAATGAAAGAAAGACAATTTTTGTGATCATACTTCAAAATAAATATTATTATTCACATATACTTAATTGATTTGTGATTATGTCTACTTAAACATTCTTTCATGATTTCATCTTTTCATATTTTATCGAAACGGTATTGATAATGTTTTATCTGAAAGTAGTTCATTGCATCATGGTTATCATATGCAGATTGTATTAAAGATGCATATGAAAATGTGATATGAATATGATTGACCATTCACATTTTTATGTCTGCTAACTTCACATTACATTTTCATTAATCTTAATTAATGCTATGTACGTGTGTTATATGAGCGTGTTTGTATGTTGTATGCAGTGTGTTTGATATGTATGCACATATTTTATTTTGTGTACTTTGTATTATTTTATTTTAATGATATAGATATTTATTTTTTTTATCACTTTTTCAAAACATCTTAAGCACTAAATTCTTAATTATGACAAATGTAAATTTATATAATACTTATTTTTTGTGTTCACAACAACTCATCAATGATCTACGAAAAAAATTTATTTTATTTATACAATATTTTACAAAAACACCATTTTCCATAATCATACTTTTTACAATATTATTTTTTGATAATTGTATCCCAATTACTCTTTGTATCTGTAAAAGTTTCAAAATTATTATTTTTTATATGAGACAATTGAAAAAAAATATCATTTCTCACTCAAATATTATATTACTAACATTGTCTACAGGAAGATGGTTGATGCGCCGAGGACGCTGTGATATCTTATTTTGTTGAAAATGCCTTTTTCATTTATTTCTCTTATTTAATGAGGCTTTGTATCACGCTTATCAGTATATTGCAAGTGGGCGGGTGCCTCTCGCTCTGCACCACTTAATGCTTATTATTTACTAGTTACATCTGTATATACTTATGATAATCTAATATAATCTGTGTCCCCTCCCGTGTGGTGCTTGCTTGGCTGTAGGGTGCGGGAGGCGGAGCAACAGGTGCCCAGACAACTGCAGTGGCCGAGCAGAGCAAGAAACGTCCCGCTGAGAGTGACCTGCTACTGGTACCGCTGCAAGCTTTGCATGTCCATTCCGCCCCCGTAGATATACCATTCCTTTTCTATCCCTTGTTAGCATGTTGTGACGCGATAAACTATACAAACACCTTTGCACATGTCTCAGCTTAACCATTCTTGCTATTTCACATCTTATTTTATTACATTGTATATTGCGACTTTTTTTTAATTTTTTTGCCATTCAATAAAGGAAAATAATTGCTTATCATAGAATCTGGCTTTTGCATGACTGACATTGTCAGCATTGCTTATTTATTTTCTGAATTAGCGTATCTCGGCGCTCAACTGGCTCTTAAGGATGGTGAAATATAATAAGCATAAGTACTTCGCCTATCAAGTCACTAGCAGATGAACATAGGGAATCGCAGATTTACAATTTTCTTATATGAATTTTCGCAACATTCTAGCAATCTCCGATAAAACAGATTCCCTTTTTATTCCATTCTTCTATACATTTATCCACAAACACTTCCTATCCTATATTCGAAAAAACTTCTTAAGGGTGCAATTACTAAAAATTATTGAGTTTTATGAAAAAAATCTTATTTGTGTCAATAGTAAAGTTTTAAATTGTCCTTAATATTTATGATTTTATTGACTCTGTTACTTTAAGTGATATTCAATATGCACAAGTTTTTTTATTTCACTTTTATTCTCAGTATCAATTATCGAAAAACTAGCAGTATTCCAGATTGAAAAATAGATGTATTTTATTTAAGTTATGGAATTTCAAATTACTACAATTTAATTATGCTAGCTATTTCCTCTTTTTGAAATTTTCTTTCATTTAAAAAATATTTTACACATATTATAATACATACATAAACAGATTATTATTTTTTCTTATATTTTTTAAAATATCAATAAGAAATATTTATTTAAATATAAAATCTCTTATTCCTCTATTTTGATGTTTGGGATGCTGCATATATCAACTCTTTTCAAAAATAAATAGTAATGCACTCTCTTATACCCTCACCTAGTAGTTTTTGAATTTATTATTTGCATGAGATGCTTTTGACAGTTAGATTTGTGATATATACCGTCTTGGTGATGACCATATGTTTATCACTTTCATTATTTATTGTTAGTATTATATTATTTCAATATCTTTATATTATACATTATACTTCGCAACAATACTTCTGACTGCCAAAATCATCTTGTAATTAAATCGTATGCATATATTCTCTTTTAATTTTTTCGATAAAATATATAAACAATAATGAATTTAACCTTTATTTCAGATGGACATGAAGACTGTTGGATCATTCTACTATGAGAATTTTGTAAGTTGATTGAAAAAATATTAGTGTGGCCTAAACATTTTCATAAAAACATTATTGTAATTAAAAATCAAACAATTTTTTTTCAAATGTATTTCAGGCATTCCCTGGAGGAATGGTTCCTTTTAAGCGGGCCGCAGCAGATAAGTCAGGCATGCCCGTTTATCAACCTGCGACCACTTACCAACAACTAATGCAGTTGCAGCAGCCGTTCGTGCCCGTGTCATGTGAGTACCCTGCCCCTGCGCCCCCCGCTGCCGTCTCGCCACGCCCGCCCGTGCCGCCCTCTGTCACTTCCTCGACTACTCCACCAGCTCCTTCACCTTCCCCCGATACTCCAACAGTTTCAAAAGAAGTAGCTCAACCTAGTTATAATGCCAAATTGGTCACTCAGATTCCTTCCGCAACAGTTACTCCACTTACAGCACTTACTTATACAGGTGTAGCTTTGAATAAACAATCTCTCTCAAATCCTCGTGGTGCAATAGCTGTGTCAAGCACCGTTCCATCCATCACTCCCTCGATCTCACCTGCTCAATCGGCTTCTCTGATATATCGTCCACCTCCATCAATCCTACCATCCTATCCACCGATGTTGCGCTCACAGTTGCAATCTCAGCAATTCCAGTTACCTTCTCAATTACAAGCCCAACAATTACAAAATCAACTTGCCAACCATCTCCACCTTAGTGGCCAATTGCCAACACAGCTTTCTAATCAAATCAATAATCAGTTGAATGGACAAATTTCGTCTCAAGTCAACTCACAATTGCAAAATCAGCTTTCTGCCCCACTTAGTAACCAACTCACAGGACAATTAGGTGGACAACTTCCATTACATTGGAGTACTTCACCCACTTTATCAATGTTACCTTCATCATTAATGGCACCTATGCCTGCTCTGTATCATCAACCTTTACTTTACCAATTACCTCAAGCTTCTGTTCCCACATCAACATCTTCAGTTATTATCAATCCTTATAAAAAAATGAAAACCACGTAAAATTTGTTTCCTTTTACTATTTAATTAATGTTAGTTTTTAATATTATTTCATTGTACAATCATTGATTCGTCAATGTGCACAAATTTAATGTATATTGCAAGATTTATTAGGTGTAAAACACCAAATTAATAATTGAGGGCTGGCACGGGCTTGGCCCGAGGCCTTAAAGCCTGGTTGGATAATTTTTCTAGTCAAAATTAACATTATTCGGAGCGGTGGCAAGGTGCAAGTCAGGTGCATTTGTCGGTGGCATTTGTGTGGCTGGACTTTCCTGCCTTTCCTCTATGTTGACATTCTCAATTCATTATTTTTATTTATGACTAATAGAGTGTATAACCAAAAAATACCTCTGATCTATAATTTAATTATCAAGTGATTTATAAATGTTTTGTTTTATTTTTATAATACCACTACTTGTTAAATGAAAACATCTCTGTATTATCTTATAAAGTTGTGCTTTTATTTCTTATTAGAATTTTAAAATAGTGTTTGAGTGCATTAAAAAGCACTTATGTGTAAATTTGTTTTATTTTCTTTATATATATTATACTTGGCACAACTCCATATATAGATGACCTTCACAGCATGCTTACTTGCCTCTTTCAGAGGTTTGATTTTATCAAAAATTGCAACACATTTCTAAAAATTGTTTGTTATTGGACATCATTATGACGTGTTGTTATAATTTACCTTTTATTATAAATACAAGTTAATTTTAAATATTTCTTTATTTGTGTTGTTTCAAATCATCTTCTTAGATGTAGTTATAAATAATAATTGTAAAATTTTAATATCTTCAAAGATTTTATATGAAAATATTTTTGTAGTCTTCCTGGTTGAATTGTATTCAAAACGATTATAGATTTTACTTCACTTGAAAAAAAGTCATCTTTGTTTTATACTTTTAATTAAATATCACCCACATAATTACATAAACATTATCTGTAGTAATGAATATGGATAATTATCATTTTCAATTGTGATAGTGGTAGCTTAGAGTAAATAGCTTAGAATCAAGAAAATGTGGAAGCTCAGCTTTCCAATTTTCTTCAGGTGAAATCATCCTTACGGCTGTAATTGCAAAAATATTGCTATTTTTTTAATATGAAAAGTAACAAGCAACCAAAATGTTTGTAGATGGGAAATTTTATTTAGTTTTAAGTAGGTTTACATGTTGTAACTTTGTACAGAGTGGTTGAAGTGAGGCACAATGGCAGTAGTGATATTTTATTTGGATTTGATAAATTTGACTCGAATGCAACTTATGAGCATACGTAAGAAAAATGTACCTTACTTTACATCCTACTGTCTTTATGTCTCTTTCGCATCACGTCATCTACCAACTCTCTGCGCCTTGCTATTTGTAAACACACATATTTACTATTTACATACTATATACATATATATATAAATATGGAGTCAGTATTTGTAATAATAACGCTTGAAATGCATGATTATTTGTTTTTATTACCTACTTGGTTACATCATCTTTGGTATAATAATAAATTTGGCTTATCAGTCTGGAAGCTGTACTTTCCTCTTGGCATATCACAACTGCTTATTTCTATCTTTAAGTCACATTGCCTTATACCCAAAGCTTCCTGTAGCCACTCCTAGCCATATCCTCATTATTAAGTTTTGAGCTTTTGAATGAAGTCAATATATTTTAAACAAACATATTTGCACCATACACATTATTTTTATATTACATTACTTATGCCGCCACACAAACATTACTAAAACAGCTACGTTGATATTATATAAATATTCTACAACGTATTACTCAATACAAAATAAAGACATTTTGTGTGCTTTAAATGTAAGTCAATAGCTGTATTCAACAGCGTAATGGTTTGAGATAAGGAAAGTGCTTCATTGAGCACCACCATCTTTGAACATTCATGTAAGTGTATATACTACATTCACTTAAAAATATTTATTGAACACTCAAAAAAAAAAAATAATAATTTGCAAAGTTATCCAGCTGTGGAAAACTATTTTCTCCAGTTTTACCGCCTAAAACCAAAACTTACACAGCACCTTAACCATGGGAAACTTAGAAGAATCTTACTTTGGAACAAGATTCTTGGACTGCAATAAATTATAAACTAATATCAAATGTTTTATCAACTCATATGTATTGTATAAACTAATTTATTACCATGAATTATGAAATACTTTCAAGTTCATCCTTTTTCTCCTCATACACTTAAAACCTTCATTTGACTGGTTAACCTTACACTAGTTTAACTCAAAAACTATTTTTTATTGAAGTCTTTGGTTGAAATCATTTATAATATACATATATCAAATAGCGATGAGAACCACACTCAACAAAATGTGTCTTCTCATCAGGTGTTCGTTTTGCTTCAGCAATGTGTTTCCTTGTAGTAATTTCAGAGCTTGAATTACCTAGTATGGTAGTGAATGATATGCAGTTTTTTCCTGTACGTATTATTTGAAGTAAATTGGCGACAGAATGGCCTAACCTTCCAACCCTAAACAAATCAATAATTCTATTTACTAGTAGTAATTTGTTACAGCTTCTTTTTAAATATACTTATACGTATACCTTGTGTATGTATATATACATATTTATGTATGTGTATTTATTTAAATGTAATGTATGTATGAAACGCTACACATATAATATAAATTTCAAATATATTTGTACGTGTGTGTTTCATATATTATAAATACATTTTACATATATTTATTTATATACATATATATATAAAATTAATTTGGTATGTGGCTCCATTGTTTGTGTCTCAACTACACGAGCTTGACTGACTTGGCACTGCTTGTACGGAGCCGCCAGCCGGGTGCGCCCTAACACTACGCCTCCTAATGTAGCATGGAATAGAAAATTTAAGTAATCAACTTGGTGCCCAGGTATTTGTTTTATTTTTATTTTTGTATACGCAAAACCTTGACTTCTAATTTTCGTATTTATTTGCACAGCTGAATAAAAAAGTCGTTCACTCTTTGTCCTCCATCAATTTGTAATGGATGGAAAAGTTCCAATCAATTTATTTTCAGATGATACATTTTTTCTTGTATCCGGTCATTTTCTTTTTGTTTTCATTAGAGTTTTAGTCAGTAGTTCTAATAATAAACTCATCTTCCAATCATGTAATGTTTTATATGCTTTAAAATTATATTATTATTGAAAACATAAATAAAATTTTATTTTGCTGATTTTTCTATTTCATTTTAATAATGATACATCAGAATTATAATAAAAATACTAAGAGCGATTTCTATTTTCCTTTACTTAATTTCTAATTCAGCTGAGCTTATCTCATAAATAGCCCTTTCCCTTTTCTTTAATCTTTATATCCTCGCTTCATGTCCTCTTCTTATTTGAAAATGCAATACCATGCTTCTTTACAGTGCAAAAAAATGTGCTTAATTTTTAATTAAGTTATTTAGTTGTTGTATTTTATATTTTAGTGAAAAGTATAAATTGGTTTTTAAACTCCTGTATAAATTAGTTTTTTTTTTTTCATAGATAATTTAGTTGAAATTTGAGTTATGGTAATTCAACTATCCTTATAACTTAATTATAATTTTCAGCATGAAATCCTTTTTAACAACACTTTCATCCAAATTCAACTTTATTATTTTTCGTATACTTTCATTTACTTTGCTTATATATTAATGTTTAGCACTTTGTATGATTATTTGTTATTGTTATTTTAGGCTCATAGGCAATACGTGTTTTTATGTTATATCATGTAATATGTGTTTACATATATCGATTATGGTAAATACGTTTTCATTTAATTTTTTATGCATGTTTTATTTTATTTGCAAAGCATGATTTACAAGAAAAATGCTTTTTGTTTCATGTCTCCCAAATTGTGATGACAACTGATAACCTCAATAACCTACTTATTAATTTTGTACTGATTTTCACAATCCTCTTGGTGTTGGTTTCTATCTTTATTTGGATTAATGCATCGTCATGTATGTACGGTGTCTGTTGCGTGGAGCTCGTCGCTAAATTGCTCTGCATGGCTGTAGGCTGCGCCGTACCTCTAAATGCACCACACGTACTCTACACGGATGAAAGAGGACAGGTACTTTGGAAATCAAAACCATGAATAACAAGCTTAACGAAGTGTTTTCCCTAAGAGTGTATTTTACATTTTGAAGATTTTTCTCTGCAGTTTTTGCTTGATTATGAGTAAGTAGTTGATTTATTTATTTGAAATAGACTCTCCTAAAGTATTTCATTCAATACCGACAAAAATACACTCAATCTGTAGTTTTCAGTCCTTTCTTCATTCAGTTATTTCATACAAAAAAAAAACTAGTGATTAAAAAAAATCATATACACGTTCCTTCATTTAATAAACACTGGGCTAATAGGCAAAGCTTTTAAATTATTTGTTTACAAATCTAAAAAGACTTACTATTGTATAATAATATTTTTGGCATATATCATAGCAGTATTTGCTTTCTGCTTCCTGACGAGGCTAATGAATTCTGCACGCTTTTTTGTGTTCTTGATTAATTTAACCAATCGCTTTCATATTACTTAGCTTTGTTTTAATTGTGTAACCTGTTCCCATAAACAAGAGTTATATTATTTAGCTTTTTTTGGAGCAAACTAAAAAAAATGTGTTCATGTCAGTGTAAATAATTATAATATTAATTTCCTATGTATAAATATATAGTTTGAAATTATTCACAAGTATATATTTATATATAAAAATTTTATAAAAGAAAATCATTTTTGCAAATATTTTCAGGTATAAATTAAATTTCTTATTATTTTTTGAATAATCACTATTTCAGCTACTCAATCAAGTACCAGCATAAGAATGTCATAATTAATAAGATTTTCAATTTTGTTCTAATTCGTTCGAGGTTTTTTTCGGATATTATTTTTGTAATATTATATAGATTCAACATATAAATAAAATACTTTTATGGATTGTATGATAACAAAAATTACTGAATTTTTCAAAATTTTCAGTTACTGGACACCCTCCCGGTGTGCCAAGATTTTAATCGACAAGGCTGCACCAGACCCACTTGCAAATTTGTTCATGTACGAGAAGGTTTGTAAATTTCATATTGTTACATGTATTCTGAAAATATGTTTTTAATGAAGATGACAATTTTGAAGAGTTTTATCAGCAGATATAATATGTTGGTGATTTACACTTAGTTGTATTTTCGTGTGCGTAGGTTGTGGTCTGGCTGTGGAAGGGGGTAGTGTAGCTGTGTGCAGAGATGCAGCTGGAGGTCGCTGTCATCGGACTGCTTGTCGCTATTACCACATCCCCGTGCCGTTGCCACCTGCACCTCCTCTTCCTTGACCTGTTTTTTCTCTTCTCACCTCATTTATTGTGATTTATATGTGGTTTTTGATTAGTCATAAAATGACACACTTAAATATTTTATTTAAAATGTTTATTGAAATTTAAATTTTACAAATTGGACTGTCAGTTAATATTACAATTATAGTACTCAGTCATTGAAAATTACACGATATTGTTATATGTAACTGTAACCATTTTTGTGATAATGAGTAAATATAAACATACACACTTACATTTATTGATCGAAATGGATACAATGCATTTTTATATATGTATCTTTTTTGTTGTGTTTTATTTTGTATACTATTGTAATAAATAATGTGAAATTATTATCTTATTGCCCCTTAAAAAGGAGATTTAAAATATATTTGAATACACATATGAAAGATGCAATGGTTTTGTATCAATAAAGTTATCGTAAAAGTACATGATATTATATTCTCTAAAGAATTTAATCTAAGATAGTTTTAGATTTGATATGCAAAAATTACGATTTTGAAAAGTTGAGGCAGGACTTTCCTTTATATTACCATTTTTTATTGAATTGATAAAAACACATACATAGTGATATGTACCTCCTCTTTTTTCGCGACTGCCTCTAATATATTCTCATCTAATTTATCAGAATACATTGTGTGTTTGTAATCGGGCCCGACTTGTTTCAGTTATGGAATCCTTATCGGCCGTATTCAGATATAGTTATAACTTTAAGAAGTCGAATATTTTTTTGTAAGTTATTTTTTATTCATAAGAAAAAGTGTGAAAGCATAATGTAAATATATTGTAACATTGTAGTCGATGCGGCTCGTGTTATAAATAGAATTTCAGTGTGAACAAACTGATTGTGATATATCAATAAATTACAACTCGACAAGAGTTAACAATATATAATTTTTGACTGGTATTTGGATGAATGGCGGTGTGTTATGTGAATGAGTCAATAGCACTTAAATATCTCATTTTTGTTATTAATTTGTTCATAACGATACAAAAAATATAAGTTCCTGTAATGACGACCGAACATCACTATGCACGTGTCCACGCATGTTAGCATATGAGAAGGTTTATGTCATGCTGTTTTGTGATGTACATAATATAATTTAAATATTTTATACACATATACTATATACATATGTATTTATATGTATATACAAATATGTGTTTATTTATATTATATATATATACTGTGAGGTGGATTTATATTTTTTTTTTTTTTACCTACATTGCTTCAATCTTCTGTACTGTATTTCTTTTTTTTTTAAATAAAATAGCTAAAACATAGCCTAGTCTTAATTTAGCACAATAACTTCCCACAAGAAATTTATAGACTATTTAGAACGTCATTTCAATACTCATTTTTTACAATTTTCCATAAAATTAGACGACTGTTAAATATTTCTCAATAGAAGTAAAAACAATTCTAGTTTTTATTTTATGATTAGTATTAAACCTACATTGTAAGATGAGTAAATCACCCAATATTTTCAATTCACAGTTAAACAAAAAAAAATTAGAGTTAATGTAGTAATTAAGTAGAGGAGGCGCTCGGAAGAGGGCTGGAGTCGACAGCAGAGGGGAGTTGCTTGCTTGCCGCTTGCAGCTGTTTCGTTCGCTAGTCGCTCGCTTTACTCGGCCGGTGTCAAAAGTTCACTTATCTTATGTACTATTTAGCTAGTTAATTGTTTTATTGCAACTTATATAAACATGTATGAATTAACTTTAGAAATATTTTAACACCTTATCCTTAGAATAAGGACGACTCCGTAACAAGAAAAACACCAATAGTTTAGCGGTTTCTATCTAATGGCACTTAACCTCTTTCGACACCTGCATTTATGATAAGTGAAACTTTGTAGACAATACAGATCGGTGCAAATTCATTTAATAAATCTTTCAATCCCGGCTTAGACATAAAAAGCCTTTTTTATTATATGCATTTGCGAGCATTTTTAAAATGACACGTTTCTTTGCATCTCAATTCATTTCTGAAATGATAGAACGACAGAAATCTTAACGATATTAATTTGTAGTGTCTGTATTCTCATAGCTTATTTAAATAAATCTAACTATGTGTTTAGCTAGTAGCCATTATTCTACCTATATAATGAAACAAATATAAATTTAATACATATATCACAGATCTTAAATGTTATCATAACTCCTAATTACAGTATGTATAGTGATCAAGGATTACGAAGTATTTAACTCTTTTCCCTTTTGTTTTGATGTTGGTTTCAATAGTATTTTTCTCAAATTAACGAAAACTAACATGCCATAATACTTTTAGTTTGCTGTAAGTATAGATTTGAGCTATATAAATATTGAGGTGCGGTTTATTCAATCCAAACCGCAGATCGCTTATCTCCACCTCACCGCCCCTGCTGTATTCCTTCGTCACCTCAGATACATCCGGCCAATGCTCCAAAGTTCGGGGCTATGTAATGCTTAGTTGTACGTATTTACTATTATACTTTATTTTTGAAACTACTCCAAATGTGCCCTAAGAATGTAAAGATGACCATAAAATATTCATAAGGAGTAGTTTAAATATTCTTTAGATTTACGAACTATGAGCAAAGAAACATTCAATCATTTAAATAAAATGTCAAAAAAATCATTTTTATGATATGTGATCAAATTTTCACTATATAATATATTATTTTTCATTTGTGATATTACACACGTGCACACTTAACATATACATATTTGTACATACTTTACATTTACTTATTTGTGTATGTATGTATGTACGTCGGCGTGTGTGGAGCGTACATGCGAAGACGATTTGCGAGCAATCAAACGCATGATTGGATATAGGTGATTGTGAACTATGGTTGTTGAAATGTCATCGTTACACGAACAGACGTGAATACATATTTACCGCATTACAACCGTTTTATTGCGTGAATATCTATTAAATTATAAACTCTGGTAAATATGTGCACACCAGTTTGTTTGTGTGTTGTGCCTGGGATGTGCATGTCTACATTCACGCCTTGAAATTAAATGGCAAAACAGTGTTTACAATTTTATAAAACAATATTATCAAATTTAATGTTCTATAGCACAATTCATCGTAACACGTGAATTCATTGTTCTCGGTCTTCCAAAAATAACTTTGGCTATGTCTTAATTTTTGAATTCTGTCAAATCCACTTATTACGAGAGGTGCCCTGGATTATTTATATGTAAAATTTTGATTCAAAATTATTTAAGTCTAATTTGAAACCATGAACTTTCTGAAAATTACTTGGTATTTTTTTATTTGAAAAGCCATGGAGTAAATCTAATTTTTTGAGTATTAAACTTTAAACTTTGCAAAATTCATTTGCATATTGTGTATATCAATTTTGAAAAAAATTGAAAATCATGTTATTCATGGTGAAAAAAATAAAAATATGGGCACCTACACTCAACTATTTTTGAATACGAATCAAATTTAAATATTTTGAAAAATGTATATACTTTTTCGTACAATGTGATATTGGTTTGCAAAACGTTCCAGATTAGTAAAATAAATACATATACATATATTTTTTATCGTCTTCAACCATTTACGCCAAAATAATCATGCGATTTCTTTACAAAGCCTTAAAATGAGAATAGTGACAATGCACTTTAGATAAATTGTTTTATATAAATAATTGATACAATTGTTAAACGAGTCAGAATAATAAGTATGTATGCTATTGTATATGAATAAAGTGATTTCTCTTATAGTAATTATTTAAAAGTTGTTTTGATTTTATATTTTATGTAATGAATTTTCAATATTCACATCGAATTTTTTTGGATAATAAATTACTAGCAACTTAGTGTTAATATTTCCTTGGATATCATGAGTCATATATGTTTATTTCATTAATTTTGTGATATTGTTAATATTTATTCCAAATCAGAAAAATTGTCTAAATCATTAGAATCATTTTTGAAGGTCGAAAATGATGTATCATATAAATAATATTGTAAATAAATGAAAATTACGGAAAGATATCAATATCTTGTTTTTAATGAAAAATTAAAATATGAAATCAATATTGTCTCACTATCCAAACTATGAAACTCGAAATTGACAATTTATCATGATTTTGATGTACATGAGCATCAGCATTATAACATATTTGTAAGGTAACAATGTGATGGTGATCTATGGATCAGTTCTGAGTACAGTATAGTTAATAAACAAGTAATTATATCAAATACATTGCTTTCTTATTCAATACCCACGTATTCAATTGAAATCCTTATAGTTAAGTAATATTGTTATATTCACTTTACTTTCATTCACATTTCCATTATTTCAACTAGAAAATTATTACATAATTAGAAAAAAAAATTATACCAATTATCCTTTTTTCTTAAAAATTACTTAAATTTAATCGATCATTAATCTGTTGATGGACAAAGACTTCTAGTTGAAGAAATATTTTTTAAAGAATAATGAATTTAACCATTGTTTATAATCTTACCTATTTTTATAAACAATTAATATACACAACGTTAAAAACAGTTCAGCTGGCTACATGTGAAGAATTTAAAAAAAAAAGAATTAAAGAATCTTTTATCTAGCAATAGACTTACATAGGCATTAAATGTAATTAAAAATAAATAACCACAAAAAAAAGCAAAATGTACACATGTCTATAGCCTACATAAAATTAAAACCAAGTGATTTTATATTATACTAATTACAATTTGAGAGGGGGGGGGCTAGGAAATTTTTGAATCGTTGAAGTGGGGCGTGGTACAAATAAGGTTGGGAAACACTTCATTCGGGCTAACAATAAGCCTTAGCCCAAATAAAATTACCAGGAGTATATGTGATTTAAGAAAGTATGATAGAAATTGTTATGTAATTATTTTTTTTTTATTTTGATTCCGCTTAAACGACGCAGTCCGAACGAAATCACCAGGAGTACATGTGGCTTAAAGAAGAGTAATCAAAATGGTTACACAATTATTTTTTGAATTTTAATTGTGAATTTCCATAGTGTTTCCCAACGTGGGACGTATGCCCCACCGGGTGGCAATTCGACAATTTTGGAGGGGGAATACATAAATCATTAATATTTGCTACATTGTTGTCGAAAAACGCATTTTGAAAAAAAAACTGCCTTTTCGAGAATATGATAGCAGCACCGTTATGACTAGGGTTGCCAATATTTTTTCTGCAAAATATAGTATAATACTTTTCAAACTAAACTATAAAAATAAAGGGCACTTCCAAAAAAATATAATATTATATGGAAAAGGCAAGTAATAAATATTTGAAAAAAAAATTCATAACAAGAGAAGGTAAAATTTGAATTTTCGTGCATTACTTTTTTATTAATACTACGTTCTTTATTAAATTTTTTGAAATTGCGTATCAGGGAGGAAGGAGGAGAATAAACGCGAAACTTAAATACGTTCGACCACTGCAAATGTCTTTTTTACCGGAAAATATATATAATAAAATGAAAAATTTGTTTTTTAGGTTTCGGTGCCAAAAATATAGTGTATTTGCGTCCTATATATAATATTTGTTATATAGTATACATATATATAGGACGCGGACCAAAAATATAGGACGATACTATGAAATATAGGATGGTTGGCAACCCTGGTTATCACACTCTTAAAATCAGTTAATAGTTGAGCATTTGTGTGTTATTTGACAAACATAATTTGAGAGGGGGAGGAGTCATGGAGATTTTTGAATCATTGAAGTGGGACATGGTACAAAGAAGGTTGGGAAACACTGATATAGACTATTATTATTTATTCATTGCATAAAAAATGTAATAATTAATGCCATCTACAATATACTTGAAAAAATAGTTTTTCATACTATTGAACGTATATTTTTTTTCAATCTATATATAAAAATGGATGTTTCTATATTTATTTGATGCCGTTTCACTCCAATACCGTTCGACCGATCACCATAAAAATTGGCATGTATGTACACTCGAATCTCTTTTTGTGCGACTTTTTTTGCACTATATGAACGTACATAACGTACACAATGTAATAATGTCATTAAGAGCGCGTTCACGTACTGCAATTCGTATCGTGAATGGAACAAAAGAGGAAAGTGTTAAGGTCTTAGTTATGGGTAGAGATGGGCGAAAATGGGAATTTTGAACTTTGGGAAAAAACTGGAAACTTTGGGAAAATTGGGAAAAATAAAGTTTTTACAAATAATTTTTTTTTTTTTTTTTAATTGAGAATGACCAAAACAATAAAATATTAAGTTTTAGTACTTAGTTATATAGGTAACAATTAGAGAAAGGTCACATTAGTTTAAAAATAAAAGTTTTTATCAAATTATATTTGGGTGTTAAATGCCACTTTCATTCAAATTTTGTGTTGGTATACAATTTATTTAATAAATTGTAAAATATATTTATTTCGAAGGGGAAGCCCACCATCCCGCCTGTTGCATGCACCCCACTCTATGCCAGCTTCCTGAATCGGCTTAGTTGGGTACCAGCAACACTAGGTGAAACTGCGAGCACCACATTTACATTTACTGAGAACTCTACATTTAATTTTAACTAAGCAATCGCGAAGGTCCTGCTTTCCAGGGGGCATACGGAATGCCTAGGCGAGGAAAATTTTAACGAAATATGTCCTTCCGCGAGCCAACCTTCTTGGCGAAAGTACGGAACGCCCGAAAGGCAGATTTCGAGGATACGAGGTCAATATTGGAAGATGGCATACGATCGGAAAACTCGGAAAACATGTCCTTTCTTTCATTTTCTGCCAGAGAACAATATAAAAATAAAAATATATTAAAAATAATAAAACAAAAAAAAATATAAGTAAAATATAATAAATAAATTTCTAAAAAAAAGTAAATTTTAGGTTAGTATTGCCATTACATAAAAAGTATAGATTCATTCAAGTGTTGCATTATTTAAGTAATGTAAATGTGTATATTTCAAAATCTCATTGATCGGTAAGTACCTATAGCGTAACACCGGTTGCATCTTTTTTTTTTCAATTTTTCCAATTTTCCCGCCACTCAAAATTTCCAAGGAAAAAACCCGGTTTATTCCCGGAAATAAACCGGGTTTTTCCCGTTGGCACATCTCTAGTTATGGGGGATGTTTCCGTTAAGCCACTGTGTGTTTCAATGAACATTTTGAGCATGCTCTGAGCTCGGAAACCACTCATAATTAGAGATGTGCCGGCGGGTTTAAACCTGGGAATTTTGGGAAAGTTAAAAAAAGTCTATCGATTAGATAATCAAAATGACACATTGCAACATGTAATACACTAACAATTAAATGAATTTAAAAGAAATTTAAAATTGAACTATAATATAGGAAAAATAAATACAAAAAAATGTTTATTTATACGGATTCCGAGTGAAAAGTTTTAGAGAATAAAATCCAGTAATTCAGAGTCCAGAATCCTTCATCATAAAGTGCTTTTTTTATATAAAAATTTATATTATATTATAGGGGGGATGTTATAGGGGGGATTACTGTAATTAGTAAAATAATTATAAATGGGAGAAACAAATTTAATTTATTTTTATAGTCAACGTAATAAAATAACGTTATTATTCAACGACAACATTGTAATCAAATTAAATATGAACCGATGAATCATTATATTACCCAATACAGCTAAAATGAATTTTCATCACAATATAGAAATGAAAACGACCGAACTTGTATGGCCGTAAAAACCGACGCTACACTCCCTGACCTGACTTTCCCCGCTTCCCCTCGAACGTGCGTCCCGCGCCCGCTCCCCTATCAGCTCAGTAGCCGGCCGTATTCCGCAGTGCACCGTCGTCGCCGTCGCGAAAAGGAAACCAGGAGGAAAGAGCTCTCGCATAGCGTCAGAAGGTGACCGTCACGAGCTCGCCCGCTCGGCCGTCGCGGCCATTTGTCCCGCCACCTCCGATAGCAAATGTAGGAGCCCGGCCGTCGCCGCCGCCGCCGCCGCAATGGCGGCGTTTCGCGGCCGGGCCCTTTTATTGTTAGATGTGTTATTGGAGCGCGGCTCGTCGCTTTTCGTTGTTATGGCGTCGTCTCGGCGTTCGGGCGGCGGTCCGTTTCGGTAGTGCGCGTCGCCCGCGCGCGATCGATCGGCGGCCATTTTCTATTCGGCGGCGTCTTTCAGGGCCGGACTTTGTGTCTATTGTTTCGCGCCGGTTTTTCATTTATATATTAAAATCGCGCTTTGAGTTTTCTCGATTTCTTTCAGATCGCCGTCGATATTTTTAATTTTGAAATCTTCAGCACGTGCTCTAGGTATTTTTTCTACATTTATTTACAAATTCCAAGCATTTTGGTAAGCATGGTTGACAAATATACTTTCATGCATTTTTTTTTTATTATAACAGCTTACACCAGGTCTCGGCAACGTTTTTTAGCCGCGGGTCAGAAACAATCAAAATTTGACTCTTGTTAAGTGTTTTGGGTCAGTGGGTATATTTTGGAACAGTTTTTAGTGGATAATATTATAAACTAGTAAGTAGGCTCGATGTTAATAACATCAGCTGTGATTTTGTATCCGATTTGAATTAATAAAAAATCAAAATAGTTTATTTGTTTGTACATACAGGCAAAGCCAGTAGTTAGTAGGTAATAAGCATCATATTATAGACGTTAATTGTATGTGCATAAAGACCATATTAGAATATTCATATCTTTAAAGTCGCGAGCGTCATTCGAACACACAGACACAGAAATCCGTGATTATATATAGAGGGTTTATTGAGAAAATTCCCTATATATGATAGCGGATTTCTGTGTGTGTTCGTTCGATGACGCTCGCGACTTTTTCGCGAATATGGTCTTTATATGCGTATACAGTTAACGTCTATATGATGCTTATT
>JAOXNN020000044.1:3416334-3444966 GCA_028571205.2 Hydropsyche betteni | reverse complement strand
ACCGAAGCGCCGCGGCGGTTTGAGCCCGCATTAATTTATTGCTTGCAATCGAATTGCTACGTGTGTTAGCACTTTTATACTGACCGTTTAATGTAGTAACTGATCACACACATACTGACCGCTTAGTGTAGTAATTGATTACACGCATACTGAATGTTTGATGTAGTAATTGATTATATACATACTGACGATTTAATGCAGTAACTGACTACATACATATTAACGGTATAATGTAGTAACTGACCACATATCTTCTGACTTTTTAATGTAGTAACTGACCACATACGTACTGATCGTTTAACGTAGTAACTAACTACGCACGTATCAACAGTGTAATATAGTAACTCACCACATACATACTGATTTTTTAATGTAGTAACTGACCACATACGTACAGACAATTTAATTTACTGGCCAAATAAACCAAATTCATGGATCGGTGTAAATGGATATAAACAAATTTAATTTCTTGAGATTATTAAAATTGAAAAATATCTGAACTTTAATGATATCGTAATTAATTTCGATGCGGTTTAGTGAATAAATTTTAATAATCAGATGTAATCAGTAGGTGGATGTAATTACGATTGTTTAAATATTCAGTTGATCGAAAAATATCTAATTTCTATAAACCATTATGATGCAGAACGAACTGGTAGTTGAACGGATTTGCAATTAAATTTATATCTTCGGTACAGAAATAACTACGCTACTGTGAAACTTAATCAATGGATATTTTTCATCGCGCTCGATCGATCCGTTTTGTAGTCGTTTTTATGCATCTGTCGATTCAGTTAAGATTCTGATATCTTTCCACCCTTTCGTTTTATCTTTTTCGAATGCAACGATTTTGCTGTGCTATGCAAGATTTCGCGCGATATTTTGTTATTATCGGGCGATGACCGATAAGAAAAGCACATTATTCTCTATTATTAATCCCTCGGTAAAGACAATTTATTTCGGGAAACATTTATATCAGATGAATGATTCATTGCATTTTTTTAATAATTTCTTGAAAAAAATTTCAATTGTGACAACCTTGTCAGTTTCGCGTGTCTTCGCCGCGACCTACGTCACTTTGCGGTCAATAATGATTAACGTCACATCGCTTTTTTATGCAAAATGCATCGAGCAGCGCATCTAAAACGAAACCTACACTACGATCATTCGTAAAGTGAAATTGCACCATGAGGAAAAACTCGATTTAATCGAAAAAACATCGCATTTTCCTATTCAAAAACATACACGCGAACCGCCATCTTTTCGAGGGCACTGTTAAACTTGACACACTGTTCCATATCCTATGCAGGCATCGCTTGCATATTTGCGAATGCATATTCGCGAATACTCCAGAGGCGGGGTCAGCGGTCGCCTATTTCGGTACTCGTTTGTCGACAACGGACGCAAATTGGACCACGTCCATTCTCGGACCGCCGCGGCGCAATTTTCAGCAGATAAAAAGAGCTGACCGCGGCGTTGCACTCGGGCAAAGTGTCTCCGAGATAAATCCGAACGATGACACCGTTCCGTGTCACGAATCGTTCGGTCGGATTCGGCAACCTTCGGCAATGTTCGGAACCGCGGCGGTGAAACGCGTCGCTCTGTATGCCCTTTATGAAAGTTGAGTGCTTCGTTTTTGTTTCGTTTCGCGAATCGTTCGATCGGATTCGGCAATGTTCGGAAACGCGTCGCTCTGTATGCTCGTTATGAATGTTCACGAGTGCTGCGTTTTCGTTTCGTGTCGCGAGTCGGTCGATCAGATTCGGCGATCTTCGGCAACGATCGGAACCGCGGTGGTGAAACGCGTCGCTATGTATGTGCCACAGTTCAAGTGTTCACTTTTGATTGTTTATACCTATACTAGTTTGGATTTACCCAAACTATCGATTTTAGTTTGAATGTCAACTGTAAAATTTTGCCTGCATATAATTTCGTCTAGACTAAAAACAGACGTCATAACTATCATGCTTAAGCTAGGTTAGCGTTTTAGATTGAGTTGTGAAAACGTGTTAAAAAAAACTCGAAGTTCAAACTGACGCCACGGGTAGACACTACGCGTATTTCTCGATCATTAGTTAACATACCAATTTCCACTTTATTGGTATTTATCATAAGAGGGTTATCTGAATGCAAACAATTTAACTTGTCGTACCACACTAACAATTAGACTAGAGCTATTACAAGGTGTATAAACAGACTAGTTTGTTCGTGGACACTCAAACTGTAACATATGCCCTTTATATAAATTGACGAGTACTGCGTTTTCGTTTCGTATCGCGAATCGTTCGATTGGATTCGGCAATCTTCGGCAATGTTCAGAAACCGCAGCGGTGAAACGCGTCGCTCTGTATGCCCCGTATGAATGTTGACGAATGCTGCGGTTTTATATCGCCATCGTGCATGTGACTAAACGCATTCGCGTTGGGATGGGTCGTTTGTTTACGTCAACCTATTTGACCTACCGACCCACTCGCGTTTGTCCTCGCTTGTTTTGTTTCGCTCGATTATATCCGATTCGACCTTCGCTGTAACTTTGACGGTTTTTTTTCAGTTTCGTTTTGGCGATTTTTTTTGTTCGTCGGTCGTCCGATGCGATTGTGGGAGAGTTCATTGTGCCGAGTTGGGATATTGATATTTTTAAAGAGTCGATCTCGTAGTGCGTCGATGCCGTTGGAGGTTTTCTAGTTATGGAGTTTGTCAGTGCAGTGATTGTTTTCGAATAAGCAGGGATGCATATAATTTTTGTGTGTGATTACAATTTCACTTCGGTCGGATCATGATGAAGAAAGAGAAACCAATGATGTCGGTTACAGACATAATTCAAGGTGCACAGACACAACATTGGGCACGAGGCATCGCAGGTTGGACTACCAACCAATGTAACTTAATTATTAACATTGTTTCAGTTAGATTCTCGTTTTTTAAACATTATTGTTTATCTTATCAGATTTATTTTGAAAATTAATAAATAATATTCTCAAATGATGAAGTTGAACAGAACTAAAATATATTTTATGATTTTCAGGGTTGAGCTTAGACGGGAGCCTGATTGGACCTCTATCGCCAGTGGATTTGAAACCAGATCCTGCTCTATTAGATGGATTACGAGACACAGGACCTCCATCTCCGGCATCGTCTTACCAATCAGGAAAACCTTATCCTCCCAACCATCCTCTTTCTGGATCGAAACATCTTTGTTCAATATGTGGAGATAGAGCTTCAGGGAAACACTATGGGGTATATAGGTAAAATTTCAATTTTACTTTTAAAGTAATATTGTAATTAATGCCTACTTAAACATTAAATACACAAGATCAGCTCTTTAATTGAAGTATGTATTAAATATTTTCAGTTGTGAAGGGTGCAAAGGCTTTTTCAAACGTACAGTTCGTAAAGATTTATCATATGCATGCCGCGAAGAGAGAGCTTGTTTGATTGATAAAAGACAACGCAACAGATGCCAGTATTGCAGATATCAGAAGTGCCTAGCGTGTGGAATGAAACGTGAAGCAGTGCAGGAAGAGCGTCAACGAGCTGCCAAAGGTCAAGAAGAATCTCATCCAAATAGCTCAGTACAGGTTATTATAATAAGACCATGTTCTAATCCTGATTTCTTTCAAATTGATAATGTGATAAATCATTATTTATATTTCTCCAATAGGAATTGAGTATTGAAAGACTTGTGGAAGTCGAAGGAAATCCTGCCGATTCTCAGGCAGAGCTTGCGTACTTACGAGTTTCAACTAATTCAATGGTACCAACTCGTTATCGAGGACCCGTTAGCTCTCTTTGCCAGATAGGCAATAGGCAGTTACGTGGATTGATTGATTGGGCACGTGCTTTACCACATTTCTTGAGGTTGGCTGTAGCCGATCAAGTTTTTTTGCTCAAATCTTCCTGGAATGAATTATTAATAATATCTATTGCCTGGAGATCTATAGAGGTTTTTAAATTTGTTTTATTTTGAAATTATGTAATAAAATATTGTACATTATACACCTGTTTTGTTTGTAGTATCTTGAAGGTGAACGAGATAATGGTAATGGTAATGATAAGGGAAATAATAAGACACCTATGCCTCCACCTCAATTGATGTGTTTGATGCCAGGTCATTAAATTGTTTTTTCGACTTATTTATGTTTTATTTCATCACACGCATAATCAGTAGTATTAATATATTATTGAATTGTTGCAGGTATGACATTGCATCGAAATTCAGCATTACAAGCTGGCGTTGGTGCTATGTTCGATCGAGTTTTGTCGGAATTATCTCTGAAAATGAGACACATGAGAATGGATTTAGCTGAGCTTGCATGCCTTAAAGCTATAATATTATTTAATCCTGGTGAGAGTCATAGCGATAATATTAATGTTATTTATCTTTTGGTATAAATAATTTTGTACATTTTAGATACAAGAGGACTTAAAAATAAAGCTGAAGTAGATGCTATAAGAGAAAAGGTACTTTTCAAATCTATTTTAAGAGAATATTGAAATATGTTTTGATAAACTTGCTAGGGAGCACTGGTAATAATTATTAAGCAATATTATCAAATATTGCAAACATATAGTATTTTCAGTTTTACAAAACAGTATTTCAAATTGTTTCAATTTTTTTAACTGACTTTATAAAAAATTAACAAAACAACTTTCCTCAACAGCTATATTTATGCCTAGAAGACTACTGTAAAACACGCAGATCGACAGAAGAAGGCCGTTTTGCAACGTTATTGTTACGATTACCTGCTTTGCGTTCCATATCTCTTAAATGCTTTGAACATCTGTTTTTCTTCCGATTGGTTGGTGATGTACCGCTCGAAGCGTGTATATTGGATGCATTACAGCAACCAATGGATCCTGCTGTGTGAATTCAAAGTAATTCATTTAAGATTTAATTATTGTATTATAAACCAAGTAATTTATGATTAATGCTAAATTTTTATTGGGTAGAAATTATCATATGTATAGCAAGTTTATTTTTATTTCTAGTTACGCCATTTTGGATTTTAAGATTTTGTCATGTTATGTAACATAATTAAATTTTACTTTTTCCATTTCGATTTTTATCTCATTTAAAATTTGTATTAGCAATCTAATATTCATTTTTTAAGTAACAATTTATTGGAAAGTATACGAAAAATTGATATTCAAATATCAGATTTATTTAGTTTCAGAAGTGCGTGTAATATATTTTTATTTATCATTTTGATTAACGGTTTAAATAAAGCATGGTTATTAAAAATTACCTTATTTTTTGGTCAGTTATTCTAAAGTATTGAAATGCATCATTTACTTTATTTTTTTCGTTTTGTTTTGTAAATATTCAAAGTGTTTTATATTGTCTCTAATATTATTTGTATTTTGTACAATGTAGTTTGTATAAATTAATATACTGATCTTATATATTTATTTTTTAACGTTAAATAATTTATAATGGATTTCAAAGTACGTAAAATTACAAAGAAAATACATTTGTTTTAATTTTTATTTTATTCGAGAAAGTCGAAAATTGCTAACCAAATTTTGTATTTGTTTTTATATTAACAATTTCATCGTTTTACATGAAGTATATTTTATATGTATTGTATTACTATTTTAGTAAACATGTAAATTTGTGTAGGATTTTATTTGACTAGTAGTTTAATAAGAATACAATTTTTAAATACATTCTATTATATTTTTATAATCACTTGCATACGACTATTAATGATTAAATGATTATGGTGTCGGTAAAAATAATATTTTATGGTCGTTACTGATAGATGATTGAAAATAATATTTATTTTAAACGATAGCACATATTTGTAAGATGTATGTATTTTAAAATATATTTTCATTAGTGCTATCATTTTATAAGTAATGATCCCTTCCCAGTTATTTTTAAACCTTTGAGGCCTCACAAAGAGTTATGAAGTTTGCTAAATTGATTAATAAGTGTTGATATTGGAGTGATTATGTGACAAAAATTTTATGGAAATGTTGAAATTTGATTATATCACATGTGAATAATCTCACAGGTTTATTACTCAATGTTATCACTGGATATCTTTCGGACATGTGGTAATTTTTGTATTATAGTTTGTTTAAGATTTTATGTAAATTTTATATAAAGTGCAGCTTTATTTTTCATCTCATTAATGTAAATAATTCATTTTTCACATTCCGGTATTAATGGAATATGTTCAATTTTGATTTTTATGAGTTTGACAATATTTCACTATAAAGCTAGATAGGTTGTTGTTCTTAATATTTTTAGTGGTTGTGAAATACACACAATAAAATTAAACCACTCTTGATGAATCTACTGTTTATGTAATAAACCACGGAAAATAATATGCATTAAATAAATCCAATCAAACATACGTTTTATTATTTTAACTATAAGTTTATTTGCATATAAATTGTTTGTACATGTTTATGTTAAATATAGACATTAAGCAAAGTGCTTCTTGTTTAACATTATGAATTCACATAGTAATATTAAACTAATAATTTTCATTTTTCAATAGCTTGAAAAATATATTGAAATTAAAAATAAAATGAGAAAGGAGAAAAACGCCTTGTGAGACCATTTATTGTCAGGATAAGCGCGTTTGCTTGCATCATAAACATATTGTTGTAGAGTGGGTTGTTTCCTGTTTATTTTATAATAATATATATGATTTATAATATAGAGAAAAAGTAAGATCTGTTGTTTTTCTTCAAAAAAAATTTCAATTTAAAAATGATCAACAATTTGAAATCTTTATATGAATGAATATTATTCGGGAGCCAAGTGACTGGCTTCTAAAGATTTATATTTTTCCAAGTTTTCATATCCGAATCTACAAGAAAAAGTTCCAATGTTTTATGTATATTTTTCATTTAGTAATATTTAAATAATCTTACTTTTCAAAATCAGCACACATTTCTTCGACTTTGGAAGGATTACAAATAACTGCAAGTGTTGAAATTTTCGGATCGAAAATTCCAGGTAACCAACGAGTGGCTACATCTGTCAGATCCTCCATGCGAACGTTCATTACTTTTTTAGCTAATTCTCTGAAAAAAAAAAATTATAATTGTAAGAGATCTTAAATTATTGGGTTAATTAAACCTCGTGTACGTACATATTGTATTTCAAATTAACTTTTTTAAAGTAGTTAAGCAATGATCTTTTAATTAGTTTTCCTGGCGATGATTCTTCATCAACGAGATCAAATACTAAAGAACTTTTAGCAGACGTAAAAAGATTTTTATCCCAAGTTTTATTTTGTAAAAACGATTCCTAAAAATATTAAAAAAAACATTTGGAAATAGTTATCAATAGTCTCATTAAAGAATGTAATTATATATTTCATTACAATTATCTGTTTTGCTTTTGAGTAAGCTTCGCTTCCATTAGTGGCTTTGAAAAGCTGGAATTTTATTAATCCTTCATTAGGTTTCAAAACTAAGGAATACGAATAGGACAATCCTGCACCTCTTATCAGTCGCCACATAGGTCCCTGTAATAAAATAAAAAAAATTGTCAAAATTTTTCATTATTGATTTCTATTTTTATTATGAGATGTTAAAAATTTTCATTGAAGCATAAATAATGCTATTTGATAATGAATTGTACAATGAGAGATTAGTTGATGGCATCTTTAATAAATTAATTAAAATATGAATTAGTAGTTTTCAAACACGGTTAACAAAAATTACTTTTTTACAATAAAAAGTATTGAAAATATACTACAAGTATAGAGTTTACAATTTGATAACTACTTATATAATATTTAGGTTATTGTATAAACAAATTTTAAGTAGTTAATAATGAGGGATGATTTCATACTTCTAGTTGTGTGAAATATTGTAATGCCACAGAAAGTGCTGGGATATCAGGATGAGAGTGTGAAAGAGGTCCTGGACTATATTGTTGTACAAAGCATGATTCCAAGCCACCGATGCCTACAACGCAACCTCGACTTTGAATATCCTTCTTTGCTAGAAGATACGTGCTATCGTCCACAATGGTACCACTAAAATTATGAATAAATGTCAAATGTTTTTTTTTTCCATAGAAAATTCCTTAGTAATTTTTCTAACCATTGAATTGCACTTAATTGAAGATCGTTTTCAGTGTCTTGAATAGGATATTTCTTCCAAGGTTCTGCAGTATATTCATGAGCCTTGAGATTAGCAGCAAAGTGTAACCAAACATTGTTTTTCGCAAGCAGTTTTTGCCTAGTTCTATCAAGATTTTCTAAAATATCTGTGAACTGATTTCGTTCCGATATAATTTCATTTAGGAATTTTTGTTGACGTAATAAACTACACTGATGTGCATTACTTTCTATAAAAAAAGGGATTTTTAGAGATTATAATGAAATAATTATATCACATTAAGTTATAACAAACCTTTAGTAGATATCATATCAATCAATAAGTCTTTAATAATTCTATCTCCTTGCCTTCTTATAGTAGCAATATCATTCACCATTTTCTGTGCTACAATGAGCACTCTTGATTTTTCGAAAATTGTATTCTTTAATATACACCACATTAACTTGACAACATCTTCATATCTCTCAGGTTCACACTAGTTGAAAAATGTTGACAAATTATAATTAAAAAAAAAAATAAGAAAATTTATCTTTGAAATCAAAATCTATGTTTACCTGAACAAAAAATGAAACAGTTTGTTGAAATTCTCCAGCACTAAATCTGCCTGCAGGCGTGCCGACACCGATTTTAAGACTGAGTTGGTTTGTAAGAAGCTGAATTTCCTCTACAAGAGTAGAATGTTCTTTTTTAATATTCTCATACATATATGGAGATTGCGGTAATAATTCCAATAATAAGGGCAAATACATTTGTTCATCGGGCTCTAAATCACATGTATTCATCAACAAAGTAATCTATAAAAAAAAAATAATATGGGATATTTTTAATGAGTAAATTAATTCGAAATTTATTAATACATACGTAGGTGAAATGACAATTAATGTGATGAACTCTTGAATAAAAAGGCAGATCGTTTATATTAAAATAAGGACAATCAGGGATTTCAGTTGTCCAAAGGTTCAATGTGAAATGCTTCAAATCGTTATAATCAATCGATCCTATTGTATCAAAAATGTTAGAAGGAGGTTCTCTCTAAATTGAAAAATAAATATAAAATAATGTATTTGAAAACACACTGAAAGCGAAAAATAAGAAAAATTAATACTTCATTGTATTCCATGGCAGATTTAAGTTCATTAGTTTTTGAAAGAAGTCCTTCTTCTCCGAGATCTATCCGACGTTGTGCAACTCGATCATTTTCTTCTTCAACCATTCTGTAATGATTCACATGAAATTTAGTAAAAGTTGTATATTCATAAAGGTTAAAGATCAGAACTGGTTAAGTTATAGTTTACTTTGAATATATTTAAGTATCGAGAATATATGTTTTTATGAGAATTTATCAAGTAAATGTATTTCAATGCCACTATATTTAATTAAAAGACTGAACTTTTTAAATAAAACATAAAAAAAATGAAATACTAACTGCATCATGAGATCTTTACTTGGAGAACCAATAACAGATACAAATTCAGTGTCAAAATATTTTGAAAACAATGCACTCCAAAATTGTCTATCTTTATCTAACAAGTTATGTAAAAGATTAGGCTTATTTAACATAACTTCAAACTGAAATAAATGAAAAAAAACATAAAGGTCAGGTTTTATGATAATATAATATGTAAAATATAAAAATTCAACCTGCTCATTAGTCAAAGAATAAAGCACATCAGGTATGCATGAAAATGCTATAGCCGTGTGTGGGTTGTTTTCAATATGACTGTAAATTTCTCTTAATTGCTTATTGATTATAGCTTTCAATCTTTCCATATTTATCAATTTCAGTTCAGAAATAGATTTGATTGTTTTTTTCAATTCGGACAAAGCTTCTTCTAATCGATCTAAAGGCACATTTTCTAATGACAAAGTGAACAAAGGCACAGAATTTTCGATAACACCCATGGTAACCTTAAATTACATAAATATGTTTAAGAAAAAAAAATTTTATGATGAAATAATAAAAAAATCGCAAAATCACATACATCACTAGCAAAAGGATTTTCTATTTCGACTAAGGCTTGTTGCAAAGGAGCAATAGGTGTATCACTGAGATACCTTAAGAGTGTGCAACAGGCTGTGAATTCGAGATATCCAGTATTTGTTAATATTCCAGGTCCTCTCCAGCCAATCATAATCATACCACTATCTTCTGAATCTGTAGGATATTTTATTGATACTGGTTCATAAGACTTGATTGTTGGTACGGGAGTTTGCCAAGGGCGTTCAAATGGCATGATATAAAGACTATTTGACTAAAATAAACAATGTAATTTAATAAAAATTTCTAGTTGAATAATTTGTATAAAAATATAATAATTTTACTTTAGTATAAATCTTTTGCTCAATTGGTTGAAGAGATTTAATAACATCGTTGCTAGTTACTTGACCAACTACAATAATTAGAACATTTTCTGGTCTATAAAACTTTTTATGATAATTTTTAACCTGAAAATATGAAAACAACGGACATTTGAAATTAAAGGGTAAATTTTATGTACACTATTAAACAGAAGGAATCAACAGTTTACGATCACCTTATCGTTATCAGTAGAGGTTCTCAAATTTTCTACTAATCCTCCTGTTTCACTCGAATAACTACAATTTGGATAAGCAGCACACAGTAATTCGCGGTAACATCTACAAATTAAATTATATTACGATATAATTCCAATTAATAAAAAAGCCTATTCTTTATTATTATTACGAAAATCTGTATTAAAAATTACCGGGAATCGGCACTATTTTCGCGGCCTTGCATTTCCGAATAAACAACTCCAGCATCTTTTCCTTCACCAGTGACATGATGAACTTCAGTAATGAAGGCTTCTTTAGTTAAAACTGGATAAAGTATATGATCTAAATAAATGGGTAGCATTGTAAGCATGCCCTTTTCCCCAGCGGTTTTCAGCGTATAGGCTGTATGGTCCGTATCAGTCCAAGCATTGGTGCCCGATGCAAAGCAACGATTAGCAAACAAATCCAGGAGGCCTTTGTATGGATAATTCTCAGAACCGAGGAATATTAAATGTTCGAGAGTATGAGGAAGGCCGTCATTGTCATCGGCTTCCGTAGCTGAACACACAGAATAAATATAATTTATGAATTATTGTAACAATTGAACTAGCAAAATAGCCATGTGTAACGGTTTATTTGGAAATAAGTCTTACATTAGTTTTAATACATAACTAAGCAAATTATTAAAATTGAAACTAAAATTGTATCAATTAAGAGTGACTATACTTTGGTTGAGTGAGTTTTGTTGATATTTTTTAAAATTTAAGCGTTTGAATAACATAAGAGATTCAAATATAGATGAGATTTTAACACAAGTTTAAAAGATAAGAGCAAAGAACAAATAAAGAAAATCAACTAGTCAAATATTGAAAAAAAGCTCAGTAAAACTTTAATGAAAGACGTTGAAAAGATTTAGAAATGGTATTCAAAGAAAAAGATCTAAACTTAACAAACATATATAGCAAATGAATTATCTATTTTACCACAAACTTAATAAGTATTTTCTTTCAAAGCATTGATTGACAAGTTAAATAATCTTGTTTATTCAAGTGCCTTAATCAAATGTGGTTTCCAAAAGTTCATGATAAGAACAACTACAATCTTCCGAAATAACTGATACACACGGCGAAGAATGAATTAAAATTAATTAACATGAATTAAAATCTATCACAAGTGCTTAAATTAAGATTCCTAACGTATTTCACTCGTAATTTATGCATTATAAGTGCTTAAATTATTTTTGGTACTTCTAACTTATACGGACCCAAAGTGGCCGACATACTACACCTTCGATTACCAAACCAAAAAAAATATCAAACGTCAATTTTATAAAAATTTTACACAGGATTTACTGAGAGCTATATAAGTAATGACGAGGGATACATTCTTACAATCAACAGCGGCTCCTGAAAATTTGTAGTTGAGCATCTGCAGCAATGAAAATGAAAATAGTACGTATAATCTCACATACAAAATACAAAACGTCATCATCAACACATACAAGAATCAAAAAATATATTGCATTTATACATCTGTACAAATCGAATATAACCGCTCATAACGTTTTTAGGTAGGGGTAGTCGCAGGTCGGAGTAAACTTCGCACGCGTTTTAGGATTCATACTCAAAATTTAAAATGAACAAAAAACTTATTTTTATCAATTTTTTGTCTAACAAAAAAACATACACACACACATAAGATCTTCTTCATCTAGTGATTTAGAATTAATTCAGTCGTAAAAAGTTTTTAAGTTGTGTTTCTCAAAAGTTTCAATCAGAATATATGAATATCAAAAATGATATTTTTAAAATGCTCTAAAAACATTACAGATGCAAGTTTTTGAAAATGTATTTACATGAGTGTGATTACCGTTAAACGTAGTTATATTTTGATATCAATTCCATGATATTCAATTCGATGAATTCAATGCAACGATTATCGAAAAAAGGAAAAATTTTTGTCTGAAAATGATGAAACTTTCGTGGGTGTACGCGTACCTCGTGACGCGGCATTTGGCGCATAAGTGTTCTTTCTCGCACGCACTCATGTAGTGGCGGTCCAGGCGGCTGAGTGAGAGCGAGATACACGTCTTTTCTCACTTCACATTGTAGTGGTATTTTTTTTTAAATGGCGATTACGAGTACAAATATTTTGAAAAAAAAAGTATTTTATTATAATTAAATAAATTTAATGAGTTATATGATAGGAAAAGAAATATATTGGATTTATATTATGTAATAAAAACAAAAAAATAAGTAGGGTTATAACATATTGCTAATTTACGAGTTTATAATTTTGGCGACATAATGTCGACTAACTAGTGGAAAGGGTTAAAAAAAACATACAGTAAACACCCTATAAACATACACAGTAAACCTCCTATGGGGTTTACCCCCCAGTAAACCCCATATACAGTAACCCCTCATAATTAAAAAAAAATTGTTTCAAATGTATTTGAAACAAGCAATTAATACGTAAAAATATTTAAAAATATTAAAATGTTTTATTTATTGATTTCCTAAGCTCTCCCCTATAACGTCGAACCTATCTCTACGTTATAGGGTGATTTACTGTACTTTATACAGGTAGGGCTGCAGCCCCGCAGTCCTTAAGGACGAGCCGCCACTGCTTATAATGCACAAATTACGTTGAGAATCCCAATTTTTTATTTGTGAATTAATATTAACGAAACTTTCAAAAACTATACAATAGGATAAACTTTAAGTTATTAAAAAAAATTAACATTTTTTTGTGTAATTACATTTTTACGTGTAATTAAAATTAAAGATACGGCGTTAAGTTCGACTGTAAAAAAAAACCGCGGGAGCGATCCACAACCAGGCAGAACAAAATTTCCGCGCTAGTGCGGGACCGGTCCTTAAGGGATTAATATATTCAAAATCTATTTACTACCGAGCCCTTCAAATAATTTACCAACCTAAAATGTACTATAAACAAATGTCTCGGTACAATCACTCGGTACATACCGAGGATAATACACCAAAGATAACCAAAAATACCAAACGTCAAGTTGGCAAAAAGTTTCCGCAGACATACCGAGAGCTATATAAGCGGCGACGAGGGGCCCCTCGACTTCGATGGTGGTCAACCGAAGACCCGAAGGCGAGCGCAGCCGGCGGACGGGAATGGTTCCGGCAGTTTGGCAGTCAGACAACAACACCCAGCCGCCCTCCATGACGCTGCAGCTGGCGCACGACTGCGATTGACAGACGGCGGGCCACTACAAGGAAACTGCGGGCCCCACTCTGGCCAACTGCGGTGGTTTTTGTGATTGTGCTATCGGACGATAAAGGTGTTAGATAATATAGGAGCTTGTTTATGTAATAGTTTGTGGTTATTCGAATGTTTGTTTGGTTTTGATTTTGTTTTTTTTTGAAAATTGGAAAAAAATATATATTTTTTTTGTTTTTGTAATGTTTGTGAAAATTATTTTGATGTTTACAACAACGATGTTGAGGGTGGCACGACAATTGGTCCGATGACAATTTGTCCAAGACAACTGGTCCAAAACTGTCTAATTGTAAGAGATAATTGGTCCAAAAATTAATAGACACTACCGACCGGCTATTGAAACTGCCAGAATTGCATTTTTTAACGCAACCTACTAAAATCGTCAGAACTTTTTTATTTATTAATACATTTTCACAAAACTTTCAGAAGTTATTCAATACGAATGTATTCAAATTTTGATGAAAAGAAACGTACGTTTTTTCGATTAATTTAATCAAGAAATACATAAAAATAATTATATAGAAAATATTATTTAAAAGAAGTTGAAAACCACTGACAGGACTTAAATTCATTTTATCTTAGGTCTAATAAGTTAAGCTAAATAAACACATGGATGAGATCATTTTACAAAAGCAAATAACAAAAAAAAAAAAATACTAATTGTAAGTTTCAAAATGATCGATATTTGTTGAAAATAAGAACGATGAATATATTTTATCATTAATCGATTTTTCATTAATTTGTCCTGCCATCTTTTGTTGAAATTTCGAAGTATAAAGGAAGCGTAATCGTATATTGACGAGTAATGTCGGATGTATTTGAGGACGCGACGTTCATGTCCGCGGTCGTTTATGCAAAAGAATCGGAGTACGAGACATTAGCGTTTGAGGTCAGTAAAGTGTTGATTATTGTTGATTTTCGTTAATTTAAAAAAAGCTTAATTTTTTTCATTTGACAGATTTTTTTTGGACCAGTTATTGTGGAACCAATGTTGAGTTGTGATTCGAAATCGGTATGCTTCCCGCAACTCCGATGTCGAGTCACTCTCGACATTTTTTTTTCAAATTTTTCGAATTAGTTTATCATAATCATCATCATTGTTGACCCGTTGTGTCTCCACTGCAGGACAAGGTCTCCCCATCAAATATTGGGGATCTAGGATATAAACCTTATCCGAGAGCCAACTTAGTTTATATCTTTTGCAAATTCTAAGCAAACGTTTGAAGTTCTAGAAGAGTTTTTTTAATAATTTTATGATGTTTCTTAATCATAATTGTTCAGATGAAAAGGAAAAAAAGTCATAAAACGCTCGCCCGTTTTTTTCCCTGCCGTTAAATTCTAAGCGTCCAAATCACAAACAATCGAGAAAAAACATCTGAACGAAACACTTAATTTCTAATTTAAATAACCAAATTCTAAGCACAAGGATTGTATTGTCTGTTTGGACCGAAAAATAAATGGGGGGAGGCGGAAAATCACATTTTATTGCGAGACGTGCGACAGAAAACCAAGACTAAATGAATGATTGAATTTTAGTTGAAAAAAAATCTGAATTGCTGGAACACTTTTTGAAAATAAATAAGAGCGCAAAGGGTTACTATTAAAATGATTTTAGTTTATAATGAGATATTACTGTGCAAAGTTATTCGAAAAAAAAATGAATTTTGAATATTTTTTATCAAATATGTATTAAAATTTTGGAAATTAATGGTTTTATATAAAAAAGGTCAATTCAGATAATGGAAAAAGTCCGTGAGATATTTTGAAATATGGAAAGCTGCCAGTAGTTTTTACGCTATTTTATTTCATTGTGAAGACTCATGCACTTAAGTCTCGTTATTTTATTACCGAACGTTATATACATTTTATTTAATACTCGCAAGTTGTATAAAAGTTGAAGGTTTTTTTGTTGTATAGAAGTGATTATTTTGAAAATCTTATGTTCATAAAAGTAACGATCGTCATCGTTAGAAAAATATAAAATATAATACACATACAATACATACTATTATATATGAAGTCTTCAATTCACAAAAACTATGAGTCAAGGTTTACAAATTTTACAAAAAATCTTATTACATTTTTTACCAATATAATTTTTTTCCGATTCACTAGAATACTTAACACGTTTTGATCAACCTTTATTATATAATGAAATGAAAAATAAATAAAAAAGATGCAAAAGTTAAAAAAAACCAGATCGAAACAATCGTGAATCAAAAAAAAATTACATAATATACCACAAAAAATTCAATTGCGTCATAAAAATTTAAGCCAAACAAATAATAATCAGATTACATCAAATACAATACATAAAGACGAGAGAAAACCCATGAAAATTATCAACCGACGCGCACAAGTACGTTACCCACTATCAACACACATATCCAAATTCTCGACATCGTTCAAGCATTTTCCATGCACATTCCAACTCGAGCCCAACTCGAACCTAATCCGAGTCCAAATCCGCCAAACCATCAACAGCCAAGAGAAAGGCTAGAGAGCGACGAGGAAGTCGTCTTCGAAGAAGCAGCGAAGAACGGTAAACCGGGGGAACTCCCCACCATGGCCACCACTTCTTTCGACGAAGCCGACTCCAAATCCAAGCTTGGAGTCCCCACCAGCTGGCTTTTGGACGACGAAGGTTCAGCTCGAACCGACGGTTCAGTTCTTGCGCGGTCTCTGTGCCCTCAACAGTTCTTGTCCATCGCTGTCCAAAGTTGGCCGAACAAAAGTGCCGGGAGCCAATTGGTCACGATGAACTGATGTGAGTGTCGATGATCGTTGTCTTCCTCTTTTTGTATGTGGGTTGTATGGACTGTTTTTTAAATTGATGGTTCAAAGTGTGGGAAATTTTCGCGAATTGAATCGATCGTTAGAAATTTCCGTGTGTATTTATTATTATTATTTTTTTAATTAGTATGTTTTGTATGTCAATAATCGTTGTTTTCCTCTTTTTGTATGTGGGTTACATGAACTATATTTTAAATTGATGGTTCATGGTGTGGGACATTTTCGCGAATTGAGTCGCTCATTAGAAATTTTCATGTATATTCATCATTATTTTTTTGATTAATATGTTTTGATATGTCAATAATCGTTGTTTTCCTCTTTTTGCATGTGGGTTATATGAACTATTTTTTAAATCGATGGTTCAAATTGTCGGAAATTTTCGCGAATTGAAGCGTTCATTAGAAATTTTTATGATATATATATTTTTTTTTAAATTCTTCATATCTTTGATAAATTGGTAATTTTTTATAATGCATTTATAATTGAATTTTAATAATAGTTTTGTTGGAAATTCTATGTATTTTTAAATACTATAATATTCAATTCCTAATGTTTACTACGAATAATGTTTCTATTGGATGGTATTATTACGCCAAATAGATCATTAATGCTTCATTTTTATTGTTTGTCGACAGTAACGAATTGAAGCGAAACATAATACAGGATGAACGTTCTTATTACACGTTTTAAATCAATGGCCTTGTAATATAATTAATGGAAAAGATAAATCGAGTTATTGTAATTTTTATTTTTAAAAAAACTCCGTTTTAAATGTATTTTAATATTTTTGATGTTCGGTTCACTGCATACTGAAAAGATCAGATCATCAACAAATAAAATCCATATAAATAAATAAAAATATTAATTTCGATGTGAAAAATCATGGGTATTTTATAATAAATCAATTCAATTGTCAATGAAATCTCCAAAGGATGTTTGAATTTTAAGGTTTTTCCGCCTACAGATGATTAGCAATTTTAATTTTTTTCATTCTTCATTCAATATTCATTGTCATTGATCTTTAATAAAGAAACAAGATCTAATCCATTATAAATTGACAGCTTTTCACTTTTGTTTTGTTTTATTTATATTATAATATCGACGAAAAAAATTCTTGCATTGAAAACCAACAAAACAACCAATGAATATACGCATAAATTATCGAAGTCAATTCAAAACGTTATATGGTCACAAATTTCAAAAGGTTGACTTCGATACTTTTACGTAACAAAAAAACACAAGGTTCGTGGCAGCGTTTTTTCCATACAAAATTGAAAACAGGCAAAATCATCACACAAATCTCACTAACGATTCACTAGAAAGTCCAATAGCCAAATGGAACACTTGTACTGTACGTATGTGCAATTGCATGTTTTAATGACTTCACGGTGCACTTTTACGACAGTGAAAAACTGTGGATGCTGATCTCACATATTATAATATGATAATGAGCAACTATTTCCTATTATAGTGGTCGTTTCCAGTGGCGTAGCTACCTAACCGTAAGGGGAAGCAAAGCATCCGGGCCCAAGCTGCGAAAGGGCCCAAATTTTTAAATACTCAATTTGAAAAAACAATTATTATCCATTTACAAATATCCAACGTTGGAACAGAGCAAAAAATAAAATATTTGGCACATTAAATTTTATTAACTTTTTATGTTTAAAATTAAAATCATTTTTACTCAGCTATTTAAAAAAACCTAGAAAATAATTTGCTTTAGGGGGAGGGGGGGTGGTGATGTAAAAATTGATCACTCCAGCACTACTTTTTTTTAGCACTACATCTTATAATTCTTGCATCTTGGCCCAAAATTTCTAGTCAAGCCACTGTACGTTGCGTATCTCTAAATATTTATTGTGATCGCTCGAGAGGTTCATAAGTTAAGTGGGACACTTTGTGCAGTATGCAGGATGACTGTGCTGATCACTTTTGGATTAGCATTCGAGTGTTAAAATGTTGAGTGCATTTGATTTGTAACAAAAATATGTTTGAGACGTAAAAATCTTTGTGTGTAAAACAAAGATTTCACGACTTGAGTGAAATGGATATTTTCATATATTGAATATTTTAGGTTATTGGATTATGAAATTTGTGGAGTTTTTCTCATATTAATTTATTATCAATTTATTTAATAAAAATAAGGAGTAGAATGATGAAAATGTAATAAAAAAATAAAATTAATGCTGTTTATGATTTAGATATTAATTAAACTTGCATTTAGTAAAATAAAATAAACAACGTAAATGTGAAAATTATACAAATCGAAGATATTTTTTTCATTTAATGAAGATGTTTATCTCTAATATAATGATGACATTTTTCTAGGAAGTTTATTTGTACTTTGGCTATAGAATTTATTTTAATCGTCCTTCGAAAATAAAAAAACAAATAACATTTTCCATCTTTGAAAAAGCTTTTTGTATTTTATCAAATTAAACTTTCAATAGAGCCACAAGCTATAAATATAATATAAAAATTTGCTGAAAGAAATTCTGCAACCAGAGTGCAAATAATCTTTGACTCATATACAAAATAACTGGCAAGTTCACAAAAATTTCCAATATTACCTTTTTAGATCTCGGCCTCATGATTCAGCAGCTCACACCCTCGAAGACCATGATGACCGCAGAGCCAGAAAACAACAACAAAATCACGATCGAAAACGGCGATGAGAAGGTAATTAATACGCGCCATTGTTCGCGGGTCACCACTCGGTTTCGGGGTCGGAAAAGCCACTGTTCAAAATCTGGGTTGCCATTTCTAATAATGCATATACATATATGCATAAGCGTGTGTACGTCGGTCGTGTGTTTCATCCATTTTTCATTTCTGAAAAATTCAACGGTTTCAACGCATTGTGGTGGATTTTTTTCCCGCGCAATGAGCGCCACTTATCCCCGTTTGTAGGTTGATGCTTTCCGCGATTGTTATGTGAGAAAATGTTATTCGAATTCGCTTTGCATGGACTGATTTGATTCGTCAATTATTTTTGTGTTGTGTGTTTAAAAAAAAAAAAAATGAAAATGGCGGGACCTTTTTTGTGCTGCGTCAGATTGTGGTGTTTTGGCGGAGGAATAACGCGGTCTTGATTTATTCAAAATGGATTCGAATAGTTAAAAAATATGACACGACTATTATTTATTTCTGTAAAAGTGAATACAATGAAATTATACATTGCGGATATTACAAATGGACTTCAATCGTTTGTTTAATGCGAATAATCAACTCTATACGTGCATTGAGCATCAATTACAAATCTATTATTTCTTACGATTGATTTTCTTCGTAATTTCATAATATCAAATGACGAAGAAAATTACCATTCAAATTAATTCTAACAAAAATTATTACGTATTTATTTACATTGACAGATGTTGAAATCTTTTGTAGAATCATTAGCGATACGTATAAGTAGTTAACGAATGAAATTCAATAAAATGTATTTAGTTTACAATGCATACTTTGTCAGATTTATGAGAATTTCATTTTCATGTCGACAATTGTATGTCGAGTATTGTTTTGTTATTGTTTAGTTCTGGACTTTCCCCTTTTTTGTATGTATAGTAAATGCACCTTCTATGATCTACAATGAAAATTTTACATAAAAGATAGACATTTTATCACGCAATCTAATACACATTATATTTCATATATCACATACTCGAATTATCAATGAATTGCCTTTCAATGTGGTTTAACACATTTTTATACTACACATCTACAATATTATCTAAAAATATATCTTTGTTTGGTTTGTTTCATTAATACATATTTGAAGATTTAATATTTTTATATGTCACAGTTATAAAATAGGAAAAAAAATCGTAGTATAATATGAACTTTAAATTTAACTGTTTTGGCTCAAAATTTTTAAGCGCGTGATGAACAAGTATAACAAAAAATATATATGCAAATTCGCTTTTGAATTTGTGAAAAAAATTCTACTGCGACAACGTTGCAGATTTCAAGGACCATCAATCTTTCCTTGTCATATATCAGAATGATTTTGCAGAGATAAACTAACACTCCAATAACAAAAAGCAATACTATCGACATTTCTATAATTATCAAAGTTTGATCTTGTATTCAGGGTTATTTGCTTAAAAAAAAACAACAACGTGTATATGTCATAAATAAAAAAAATTAACAACCCAATCAACATATCGACTCCAATCTCAATTCAACAACACATTCCTACCTTTGTCAAAAACAAACCGCAATCATCGAAAATCCACAAAACCACAAAAACACGATTCTCCGACAGCAATCGCCATCGCGCCACGATAGGGCGACAAACCCCACAAAACCCATCCTTGAAGGGGCCTTGCTAGGTGGGCCTGAAAGGATGTAACGGTCAAGTGAGCGTAATCATGATATATTTTCATTGCACGCATGCCTCCATTTATTAATATCTTTCGTGTGCGAGCAATTGCGATATGTGCGTTAGTATTGTGACGTGACGTTCTGCTTCTCAACGTGGTCGCACATAACGGAAACGTATTATGTGGTGCATAATTGCGCGAGCCAAATGTTTGGAATGCGTGCCCGCTTATGACACAAATATCAAATTGGATGTGGGTCCTTCGAGTTTTTTTGGAATTTTTCGATGGACGTCGTGGCGGATTTACTACGTTACGAGCCCTTATCGTTTTTTATTTATTTTTAATGCAAAATATAAATATTTAGGTTTGTCCCATATGTGATGCAAAGTCCAAGGAAATCTGTCGATCTTGAAACTTTCGACGGTTTGTACGTTATTTTATTGCGACGGATGTTCGCAATTACACAAATTTTCATATTTAAAAGAGCTTAAATATTTTTTTAATTTTTGATGATTTTTATCGATTATTGAGGTCAAGATTATTTTTACTTTTAAATGAAACCGAAAATGTCATTATTTTAATTAAAGTCACACTCTTTTAACACCCATTAGTAATCTGTATAAGTTGATAAACATCATTACAAAAGTACTACAGAAATCATTTTAATTTCATTTGAATCTCGAACCAATGACGTCTTTATCGACAATAATAAAAACAAGCACACACATTCACACATTCAAAAATGAAAAATAAACGAGTTTTATAAAATCGATAAATACGAAAATACGTTTGTATCAGATCTAGAGACCTTTGTATAAAAATTATTATATAACTAAATCAACTTTCTTACGTAACAGAATTTTGATAAACTTAAAATCGAATATGTTTGAAATTGGATGGTATATTAATGTGTTCCGCATAAAATGAAGGAAATTATTAAAAAATAAATAAACATTTTATTACATTCATTAATGAAATGTCAAATCAAGGTATCGTTTTAAAGTTGTGTTTGTTTAATGAAACCTTGTAAAAGCGCATCAGAAAGCGAAGGTTATCCAGATGATAAATATCTTAAATTTTCGTTTTTATTCATTTATGAATTCAAAACATAGATTTTAGCACGTTTTTGTTAAATCACTTATTTGTATAATCAATTTGTACTTATTTGTATAATCAATTTATCGCCTCAAAAAAAAAAAAGTGAAAATTATCAATTGCCGTAACATGTACATATATTTATCCTTATAGATATGTAAATGTCAAGTGTTAAAAATTATTCATTCACATGAATTTTTTTATTGAAGTGAATTGAATGTAATACATATTTGAATAACATTGTGTAATGAAAATACATGTCATGGATTTGGTTACAATAACTTCTTAATGATATATAAAAATATCACTTTGTGAAATTCATATTGTACAATAAAAAATGTGCGTCGACCATGAAAAATGATGTTTGTTTTTTTTTTTATTGTATTTTTAGATGTCAGACCACCTATAGTTTTATTTGTTGAAGGTCTTGACCAATAAATATAGAAATGATAAATTTAGTATACAATTATCTGATTTAAATATTTGATTGTAAGTGCGGAAATGCTCTACTCCGCACTTTTTTAATTTTAATTTCGTAATCAAGACGTTTAAAGTTTATAAATTTGTTGTCGATAGTACAAATTTTATTTGAATTAATTAACTTTTTGATTATGTAGACCATAAATGAAAAGTATTTTAGGGTTCCCTTTTTAATGATACCAACACTTAAAAAATTATAAAAATAACAGGAATTTGCGTAACAAAGAGTAATATACAATATAATATAATATATACATTAAACATTTTTTAAAAACATTTATACATATTTTTTGCAACTAATATTTTGATACGTTGTAAAAAACTGTGTTATGATTGTTCAGTCAACAAATTAAGAATCTTTTTGAAGTTATACGAAAGTCAATTAACTGAAAAGTTAGATATGTACATACTTGAGCAATTCTTGAGAAGCTATGTGAAGTCGTAAATTTTATTTAAGATTCAATCCGAATTTGCAGACATATTTTTGTAGTCCTTAATTATTTGCGAAACGTTTATATTCAGTTTCAAGGCGAACATTGCGAAGGTAAAGATAAGGTTCATTTCAAGGTAAAGGTTTTTCAGACAAACCTTTTCCCGATTATTAATTGTAAGATGAAGGTTCAGGAAAGTACACATACGATATTGCCCTCGATATGTTCTTAAAACTGGATAAAACTTGATCACAAGGAGATATCCTGAAAACCTTCAAGGATTATTTTTACTTTTAAATGAATTGTAAATTTTCAATGGTATAAGGAGTCAAGGCGCATTATCATACATACATCGTACTTATTTCGATGCGTTGATGCATTTTCTTGGAGTGAATTTTCGACAACCGTTTTAAAAATGATTCATTTTATATATCTCAAATTTTGTGTCGCAATAAAATAGCGATTGTCAGTTATTTTTGTTACTTTTGTGTGCAGTTAGCCCACTTTCTTGTGTATGCTCCGTTACTTTAGATATCCGGATAGAAAATGAAAATTTTTACTTTGTGACTTGATCTTCAAGAAAATAAAATTCAAGATTATGCGAAAAAAGATTCGTGTTTAGATTTTCAAATAGAATATCGATATTTTTTTCATAAATAAAACAATGTAAATCACAATGTTCGAGTGCTTTCAAGGTATTGTTCGTGATTCGATTTATATGGAATCACGTCGGGGAAATCCATTAAGATTATCAATACTTTAAGTATTTTTTCCAAAGGAAGATGAATTTATTTGTTATGCATGTCTTGAACACACAATCGAAATATTTGCATTGAAATATTCGAAACTCGTCCGTTTTGGCCATGCCGTCATTATCTAAAGAAACCATTCGATGAAAAGTTCAAAATAACATGAATATTATTTTCAAATAAACCTTCTTAAATTGAAAAGATCTGCAAAAATGCAAAAAGGAAAGTCTCCAAACCGCCAGATGCGTGACGACAAAAATAACATAAAACATCATATTTATTTATGTATTAAAAATTTTTTTTGCCGAATGAAAAACATTTGATATTTTCATTTTTATGTAGATCGATTTCATTTAAACTTTAATTGGACGTTTAACTACCATTCACATATAATATTTGAATTTTGTGATTTTACCAATCGTAAATATTGATAAATCTAATTTGAAAGCGTGTGTATATTGCAAAAAATATTACGTCTTATTTTACATACAAATTAATCTTTTGGGCGAATATTATGTTTTCAAACAACTGTCAAATCGATGTAATTATTGTTGAATTTATTACTCTTTGACTAATTAATGTGTAGATCATTTTAGTAGATTAAAATCTGATTTGTTTGTCACATGTGTTCGAGAGAAATTAATATGATTTCGGTCAAGCGTTTCTAGTATTTTGAATAATGTGAAAGTTTAATTTACACATGAATTTCTTACCTCTAGGCTGTAATTTTCAAGATCATACATCGAGCTACTTCTAGGCTTAAATAATACATTCGTACCTGTATTTTTTACATGTGAGGAAAAAACAATGTCGTAAAAGTTTACAGCAGTAAAGGTCAACTTAAAATATGCTTTTAGTATTCTTTCAAAATATTATATTTACACAATAATTAAATATTGTATTTGATGACACTCGTTGTTTTTCATGTAGACATGTGAAAATTTTTTTTAATTTCTATACTGTTAAGTTGGTATTTTTTTTTCAATTAGAATTTCTAATGAATTTGAAACGGTGTGAATGGTAAAAGAACGTTTGAAATGATTCATGATTATGTTCGAATAATACGTTTTTCAAATAATTTTTGAGAGAAATTTTAAGGACAACAATATTAGCAAATATAAATGATAATATTTATTATGCAAGTATTTCTGATTTTCACGTATTCAAAGTTCTTATATGTTTTATTTTTGAGTTTGTAGAATTTTCGTAAAAGCATATAAGTCATGGTGAATTTGATAATTACTTTCGCTAGTTATTCTGAGTAAAGTATCATTATGCTAATATTTATAACAATATTTACTTTTCGACAGTGAATCAATTATTTTCGTATTTCTCAAAATCTGAAGAAAATCAAAATCTGAATCTGAAAATCCGAAACAAGAATATATTATTTAAAACTAGTATTTCTCGCATTATTTTATTTATAAACTTTTCTTATACCTATTGGATTGCGTAATACATAAATTATTATAAAATATCCAAGTCACATCAGCATCATTTTTTCTCATTAATACTTATTCATTACAGAAAACATAAATCACTAATACAATGACTTATAAGTAATAAAAAAAGAAATAATAAACAATGATTACATTTAAAATTGCTTTAAAAATACTTCATGAGTTCATAAATAATTGAAAAAAATCTTAATTTTTTCCTTCTGTTCATTTAAAAAATCTCTATAATATACCTATTCATATTCAAATTTTTTAAAGAAAACGATTATATTATTTTATACTTAGGTACATTTGATTTGTTTTTATTTTTTATTTAATTTTAATTTATTGGAAGTTTGTATACGATCAAAGCTGAAGTACATATTTTATAATATTGTAATTATCTTTTTTAAGGATATTACCCTGATTTAAGTCATAATAAGCTATAGTATAATCTCTTATTTTATAAAGCGAGCAAAAAAATGAGTTACTATTTAAACGATTTCTATATATTGATATGGAATCATAATGTACAGATACTTTCTATTTGTTAGATATACCCGCTTCCGATGAAAACATGTTTCATGAAAATACAGTCTATAGAGAGAAATAAAATATGTACACTATAATTCAATAGTTAAATCAGTAGTTAAAAGTTCACTACATAATCCAAAAACATAAAAAGGTAGTGACTTGAGATATGAGAAAACTTAAGTTTCCAAATACATTTGTATATATTATATCATAATATAAATGACAAAGTTTCAAAATAGTATGATTTTTATTTTGTTAAATTTAAATGATTGTTTTTTTATGTATAAATCGAACATAATATTTTGTAATTTATTATATATCATGATTTTAATATTTATTAATTTTGAAAATAGTAGAACTCTTATATTATACTTTGTACATTTGACCACAAAATATTTTAATCATAAAAAAATCAAATCCAAACGAATCAAATCTTACACCAAATTTACGTAACTCGACACTAGAACAAAGCGACAATAGAACACAATTCGAGAAGATTTTCGAAATACATAGTATGATTAAAATAAATTATATAGCATTGATTATGAAATGTCCAATGTCCATCTTGAAGTGTAAAACCTTTAATACATATATTATGGATGCCGGAAAGTAACCTATTTTTTTTCAAAATCCAAAATTCAAATACCTATTCTGTTAACTTTACCAATTTTTTTAAAGTATTCTTGCGCTGTGCATCATGGAATATCGAATTTTTGTGATAATTCTTCGATACTTTGACGAGGATCAGATTCCACCACGGTCTTCAGCAAATCGTCGTCGAATTTCAAAGGCCTTCCTTATTTCGGTTAATTTTTCAAGCTTCTAAATATTTTAAAAGTATAATACATACAATGACAATTAAATTTAATAAACGTGTCATCACAAAAATCAATAAAAGTTCATGGTTAAAAAATGATCTATTTTACGACAGCTATCATTTTGTCAAATTTGAAACGCGATTGTTTTGCTAGCGATGGGCGTCAATTCATACCAATCTGACGGAATATTCAAGTATAGCGGCAGTCGCATCGCTTCAAAAATAGGACCGGTTGCATCTTTTAAATCGCTGCGATTTTTTTTGGCACATGGGCGCACTTCAACTTATACCAGCGATGGCGAACGAGTAGCCCGCGGGTCACGCAGCGACCCACGAGGTACTTGCTTGTGACCCGCGTGTGAAATTATCGAATGCGCTTGAATTTTTAGATATGATTGTCAAAAGCTTTCATTTAATATTCTTAGTTTTTTTTTTATTATAAAGCTCGGAAAAACGCCCGTAAACAACAATACAAACAAATGGGACCGATACAGATTTACCCATATATAAGTGAATGTGGTGGTGTAGCGAGAGTATATAGCGCCTAGGGTAAAACACAATTTTCGTGTCTAATCCCCACTCCCCCCGAAACGCCATCTCCAAAAACTCAATAATGAACGTATTGCAAAAAAAGTATTGCAGGAAAATTCAATCCCTACCCCCCCCCCCATGATATACTTTAATATAATTTACTTCACTATATTTCACCGAAAAAATGTTGGCAACCCTAGCGACCCGCCGCATAGATTTAATAAAAAAAAATAAATTAAATTTGACCCACTTGGGAAAAAGGTTCGCCATCCCTGACCTATACTCTACTTCTATACTGCGTCCAAACAATCGCACGCGACTAATCGCCTGTGGGCGCCTGGCCTTCATTTCGAATTTTTTCCCAGATCGTGTTCTACTGTCGTTTTATTGCACTTTCACCATGTTCTACCGTCACATCACTCCACCATCATACAATCCCCCCATTTTTTCCCCAACATCACAAAACCATTATAAAACCATCAAAACCCCAACGAAAACCCCCGAAAAAAACCAAAACACCCCCCCTCAAACATGGCCGCAATCCGCGCTCCCCAGACAAACGTCACTGTCAAAAGTGTGTCGACGCTCACCGTGTGACGTCTCGGTCCACAGGTGGGGGCCCCCGTGCCGGCGAGCGGAGTCGGGCTGTGGCGACGCGGCTCAGTGCGGCGCGCGACTTGCCGCTGCTTGGCCATGCTGGCTCTCGGGGCTGCCGCGGCGGGGGCCGCAGCCGCCCTCTGGCTGCTGCTGGGATGGGGGAGCCTCGTCCAGCTGATCCTGGTCGCCCTCGTCGCATACCTGGCCGCTTCCGGGTCCTGGAGGTGGTTCTATGTCGCCCTCCGCACCTCCCCTAGAGATATCAAGTGAGTGCTCGTGTTATATACAGACAGTCCTCGACTTACGACCGAGATGCGTTCCTGGAGCCTCGAAGTCGTGAGTCGAATCTGTATAATAATTATTTTTTTCAATGGTTTTACTTACTTTTATTAATACTATAAATAAATAGCATTTGAAAATCTTTCGCCGTTTGAGTCGGTCATTTCAAATTTTTGTATTTCTTAATTAATCAAATTAAAAACGGCAGCCATTTTTTTCAATATAATTTTTTTTGACGGTTTTACATTCTCCGTATTTATTCCTCACATCCGCTTGAGATTTATCATTAAATTTTTTGAAAATAATTAATTAAAAAAAAAATTATATTATTTTTTTCGGTCGTAAGTGCGAACCGTAATAAGTTGAGGACTACGTGTATATGTCACAGTTCAAGTGTTCACTTTTGTTTATTTATACCCATACTAGTTTGGGTATACCCAAACTATCAATTTTAGTTTGAAGTCAACTGTCAAATTTTACCTACGTATAATTGCGTCTAAACTAAAAACACACGTTAAAAGTGTCATGCTTGGGTTAGCGTTTTAGTATGAGTTGTGAAAACGTGTTTAAAACAAATTCCCGAAGTTCAAACTGACACGACGGGTAGACCATTCGCGTATTTCTCGATCATTATTTGACATACCGATTTCCACCTTATTGATATTTAGCATAAGAGCGTTATCTGAGTGCAAACAACTTAAATTGTCGTAC
>JAOXNN020000044.1:3386045-3416234 GCA_028571205.2 Hydropsyche betteni | reverse complement strand
CCCCCCCACTGGGACCCCGCAAGGGCGGCACCCGGGGGGGCACAATAAAAGCGAAACTTAGATACGTTCGACCGCTGTAGTTGTCTTTTTCGCCGAAAAATGTATGTGATAAAATGAAAAATTTGTATTTTAGATTCCGGTGTCAAAAATATAGTATTTTTACGTCTTATATATTTGTTATATAGTATATAGGACGCAGACCAAAAATATAGGACAATACTATAAAATATAGGATGGTTGACAACCCTATTTGTAACTGAAATACATATTATTGTTATGTTGATAAAAATTATCTGACATCTCAAATGATCGAATCTAAGATGTCTAATTCCATTATAACAGTATACCTACTCAATTTTGAGAAAAGCTTCGCAACATTAAAAAAAAAAAAGATTAGCGTTGAAATTTGATAGAAAATTCTACCATTAACAATTTAATTTTTTAAATAACTGGTAATTTTATTAAATACTTTTTGCAGTTTCAAGAAAAGCTGAAGTAAATTTAAAAAAAAAACTGTTTTTCTCAATAAAAATAATTTTAAAAATGAATATTTTCATTTTAAACTACAAATAATTATTTGTAATTTGTCTTAAAACTAGAAGTTGTTAACATAATACAAAATGCTAAAATAATACTCAGATTCTTAAGGCTATCATACTCATCCCTGTAAATATTTTAATAAAAAAAAAATACTATCCACTTTAACATATACTCCTATTCTATCTATTGATAATAAAAAAAAAATTGATGTAGATCAAAAGCTTTGTTTTACTCATCTGAATCATGCGTGCACTCTGTACGGTGGAAAACAAAAAAAATCGTCGCAAAACATGTCTATACTAGCATCATACGTGAACGGTTATCAATAAATTATGCCATCGTGAATTCGTATATATAGTGACAATCTTTTAGTAAATATAATTCTGTAAAATACGTTGGCATTATTCAAAAAAATCAACCTTATTCCAACTATCACGGAATTAGACAAGTCTCCCCTACTTATAATGATATGTGGTTAAAATTTTGTTTTAAATAAGCACTTTTTTCATCATTCAATAAATTTCAGACTATTTTTCTTATTATTTTATTCAAAAATAAGGGGGGACGCTAATCAAATAATTTTTCCCCGGGCGTATAATACCCTAATTACAACTCTGACATCAAGCTTATTGAAACCCCTCGAGCGTAACATACTTATATATATTATAGTGTTTTCGGATATAAACATCTTAAAATAAGTAATTTCTCTGTTTCACACGAAAAGAAAGTGCACGACAAAAACAATTTGCCGCATTTTAAAAAACGATCCGACTCCCGAACATCCAACATCGACGACAATAAACTTTCCTATTTTCAGAACATTATTTCTGATTTAGTGCGCTATTGAACAGTTTCATGAAAAAAAAAAAATATATATATATATATATATACGACAAAAATGAACAGTTTCAATTCGAAAATTGTCTTATTGTTGGTACTAAGTGTTATCAATTCGATCTTCTGTTATAAGAATGTCACCAATAAATATATGAGAATGGATGAAGAACAATTGACGAAAGGAAGATTTCTAGGTGGTCGTGGAAAGCCAAGATTCCTCACGTTTCACACGAACGATGAAGATATTTCAGTATATCTCGTATTGAATTGAATATACAATTTGATTATGGAATTGATTGATTGTTTTGTTTCAGATCGAAATAGAATTTGGAATTCCATTTTTAACGATTCCAGTGAAGAAATCTATCAATTCTGCAACTGGATTGATGGAGGTGATAATTGAACTTTGTTTAATACATTCAATACTTGTATTAGCAGTGAAACTAGGTTTGTGCGTTTTTGAAGTAAACGAAAAATCGAAAAATATTAGCAATACGTTTGAACAAAGATTGTTAATCGCCGCGGATTTATTTTTATAAAATCAATTGAATTTTGGATATTATATAACACATATTATATTTATCATTCACGCAATTTACGGTCACGAGAAAATGGATTTTCACCGTATATCAATTTCCTTTTGAATTATTTTACAACAGAACCGAAAATTTTAGCTCCAATCATTTAATACTCGAAGTTCATATTATAAATGCAGATTATTATTTGAAATATTTTACCAAACCAACTTGGACACCGAACCCTTCGAACAAGCCTGGGTTAAGCCATATCTTAACCCTTTCCACTCGCGGAGCTTTTCCGCAGTAGATATGTTGATGGTCATTTTCCAAGGTTTTATCTACAATATTCATTCAATTCAGCGTAAAATATTTATAAGCAAACTTACAGAATCGGAATTATATTTCGAATTTTGTAATTGGTGCACCTATGTCAAATTCTGAGCTATAAAGTGACAGAGCTTTGGTGAGTCCAGCGCGCCCAGCGAGTGGAAAGGGTAAACTAGTCAAACTATATTTTAACTATTCAAAACATATTTTAACTAGTGAAACTATATTTTAACTAGTCAAACTATATTTTAACTATTCAAAACATATTTTAACTAGTGAAACTATATTTTAATTAGTCAAACTATATTTTGACTAGTCAAACTATATTTTAACTATTCAAAACATATTTTAACTAGTGAAACCATATTTTAACTAGTGAAACTATATTTTAACTAGTCAAACTATATTTAAATTAGTGAAACTATATTTTAACTGAAAAGTACACTTTGACTGTAACATACGCACTACGATATGCGAAAGGTTGCAAAAAAACTTTCAACAAAATCAAAATTCAATTTATTGCACATTGCACGCCGGGACTGTAATTTAAAAAAAAAAAAAAAAAAATAGCAATACTCACAATAGTGCAGCGCGTCGTTGCAATTGGCCAGAGCCTTGTCGGGATCGGCGCGGCACGCGAGCAGCCTCTCGGCGTCGTGGGCCCTCCTGGCGGCGGCGAGCTGGTCGCGCCACCACCGCTCGACGAGCCCCTGCACGAGCACGTTGGTGTTGTGGTGCTGCTGGTGGTGCGCGCGCACGCCGCACGCGGGGCAGCGCGCGCGCACGCACGCCCTGCAGCACGTGTGTCCGCAGGGGGCGGTCACGGGGCGCTGCAGCACGCCGCAGCAGTTGGCGCAGGCGAAGGGGCCGGGCCGGGGCCCGCGGCGGCGCCAGTCGCGGTGCAGGCGCGCGGCCAGCACGCCGGCGAGCGCGCCCGCCTCGCCCATGCACGACGAGCTACTGCCGCCGGCTGTGCATCCGCGCTGTAACCACACGCGCGGCATACTCAGTTATTCGTCGGGACTGCGGGGCATCGCAGTGCGCGGGGGCATCACAGTGCGCGCGGCGACACTTTTTTTTATATGTATGTCTGTTTTTGGGGGCACAATTTTTTTTTAGAGCACTGCGTTTAGGGCGGTTTGTCGGCGGATCGGTCGGTTTCGCCGGCCTTCATAAATATTAATGCGGGTTTTTTTTTTACGCCTTATATTTGACTTCTACGCCCGAATCGCTGACATGAGTAAACTAGCCCGCGAAAAACGTTCAAATTACATTACAATATGCACTGGGTTTAATGTTTAGGTTTTATAATAAGTTCACTCGTTACTAAAAATTTATTTTTTGATTTAAAACATAATTCCGGCGATGAAGTTAAATATTAGGCGCGCAATTTACATTATCCCGCTTTTTACTCCAAACCAGCACGTTTTCATTTCAAATGAACAATTTTTCATTTCAAATCAACACTTTTTCATTTCAAATTAACAATTTTTCAATTCAAAGTAAGATTTTTTGTAATTTTTTAAATTTTTGAAAAAGTGTTAATCTGAATTGAAAAGTGTTGATTTGAAATGAAAAAGTGTTACTTTGATATGAAAAAATACCAATTTGGAGTAAAAAAACTTGTATTTGATTGAAATTGAAAATGTTCACTTTATAGTAAGACGGCCGGTTAGTGTGAGTCGCTATCGATAAAAATGCATTACAAGTGTTTAAATTTAGTTTTTCAACATAATTTATGTATTATGAGCGAATGAATAATCACTTTTTGAACAGAGGTTACGTTCGTCAGTTTTAAACCATATTCGAACAAATTTCAAGTTTCAATATCGTACAATAAAGAAACTTTCGCCCGAATCGACAGTTCAAACGTATACGCAATAAAAAAAACTAACAAACTCATTACAACAACGCCCAAAAATCATAAACCACGCACGAAAAACACAAAATGAACCGAAAATTCAAACACCCGAAACGCACTTTCGTCCGTCGAACCGCGAACTTTCCAACAAACAATCCGCGCGCCCGAAAAGTCGAGAATAAATACCGTTTTATTATGAATGTCGGCGATCCCGAACCATTATGCAACGCGATTACGGCCACGGTTATTGTCGCGTTGGCGGGCCTGTCCGCGCGCGCCCGCCGCCGCCACGCGAATGTGACCATAACCTAGCGGAGCTCCGGGGACCCCTTTCCCCGAAAGGAGCGGGGCCCGGGACGGGGCCCACGCCCCGTTTTGCGGTCACCATGCTTCGCTAGTGTGCAATTATGTAATTCGCGTGTTTTCCGCAAAGGAAAAACTTTGGATGAATGGGTGGTAGGGTGAACATCCGATCGATGCGCGGAATAAAAGCGGCGGTGTTTTTTGATATAATTTTCGCGTCGGGGGTCGTTTGTCGCGAACGTGCTCGGAATTTTAGAGCTGTTGCCGTTGTGACGATAACGTTTCAAATTTGAGACGTTTGATGTTTCATTATTGAAAATAACAAGTTTTGTTTATTGACAAGTGAGATTGGGGTTCGATTATATGTGAATAAATGAGTTGTTTATATAAAAACATAAACAAAAGATGAAAAATGAAGCATGGTGACAGCAACCGATTCCCATTCAACGCTCGTAGCTTACGTAAGCGCACTGGAGGCCCCAACCCCATAGGTTTCCGGCCATGATGCCGTCGAGAGCGTTAACCCTCGCAGCCTACAACCGTAATACTACGTAGAGGGAACGTTACATAATTTCGAACCGTTCGCGCCCCACAACTCTCGTTTTCGTCGACCACCCGCGGAAAAACCGTTACGCAACCTCCGGGACGTTTCGAGCGCGAAAACCTCGCGGGAAAAACAGGTGGTTGCAGCGTTCGACCGAAAAGTGGAACGTGCGCAACTCGCCATCGATACACACGAAAAAAACTTAATCGCATTACATAAATTCGCGTATGCACCGCGAAAAACTCGAAAGCGGGTTGGCGGCCCTGCGTGGCGGTTTCGAAACGTCCTACGCTTTCAAGGTTGCCGGTTGCATAACTGGGCGCGAGGACGCGGAGGACGCGTCGGGACGAGCGGTTGGCGGCCCTGCGGCGGGAAAAGCGTTCGAACGGCTGACACTTACTGACACACGTGAGACGCGCACGCGCGGCGAGCTGGTACAAACAGCAGCACATCCGCACCGGTCGGCGGCCGGCGCGCGATTGCCGCGGAGAAAGCCGGTCGTAACGCGCCGCGTGCCGACCATGACCCACATGCTTGCGCAACGGACGCCGTGGACCTGCTTCGATCGTCATTTCGACCCCTGTCCGGTGCACCAGGATGCAGGAGGGATGCGGATGGACACTTGGTGAGCTGCCGCAATACGGCAAGGATTCGGGACGCCGCTGTCGCGATTTTTCGTTCGCGGTTGGCACGGGTTGTATGCGGGTCGTTGGAGTCAAAAGGTGATTGGTGCAGTTGGTACCATGACAAGTTATTCGAGTTATCGGTATCTGTCCAGGATTGGTGCGAGTTACGCAAGTTAAGCGATAAATGCGTGGATGGATGTTCGGATGGGTGCTTTGTTATGCATCAGGTACGTGCCGCAATACGGCAATGATTCGAGTTGCTGCTTGTCTACAGTTTTTCATCCAGGATTGGTACGGATTGTATCCAGTGTTTATGCAGGACGTTAAAGTCAAAAAGGTGATTGGTGCAGTTCGTACCGTGACAAGTTATTTAAGTTATCGGTATCTGTTCAGGATTGGTGCGAGTTACGCAAGTTAAGCGATAAATGCATGAATGGATGTTCAGATGGGTGCTTTGTTATGTATCAGGTACGTAGCGCAATACAGCGATGATTAGAGTTGCTGCCGTTTACAGTTTTTCATCCAGGATTGGTACGGATTGTATCCAGTATTTATGCAGGACGTCGAAGTCAAAAGGTAATTGGTGCAGTTGGTATTTGGACGTCGATGCATTGTACTATGTTTCATGACGTATCATGACAAGTTATTCGAGTTATCGGTATCTGTTCAGGATTGGCGCGAGTTATGCAAGTCGCTGAAGTTAAGCGTTAAATGCATGGATGGATGTTCAGATGGGTGCTTTGTTATGTATCAGGTACGTACCGCAATACAGCGATGATTCGAGTTGCTGCCGTTTACAGTTTTTCATCCAGCATTGGTACGGGTTGTGTCCATTGTTTATGCAGGACGTCGAAGTCAAAAGGTAATTGGTGCAGTTGGTATTTGGACGTCGATGTATTGTAATGTTTCATGACAAGTTATTCGAGTTATCGGTATCTGTTCAGGATTGGCGCGAGTTATGCAAATTGTTGAAGTTAAGCGTTAAATGTTGGTACGGATTGTGTCCAGTGTTTTTGTAGGTTTTTAAAGTCAAAAGATGATTGGTGCAGTTGATATTTGGATGTCGATGCTTTGTAATGTGTTTCATGACGTATCGTGACAAGTTATTCGAGTCATTGTTATCTTTTCCGGATTGGTACGAGTTGTATCGCCTGATTATGCAGGTCGCTGAAATTAAGCAATAAATGAAAGGATAGATTGATGGATGCTTTGTAATTTATAATACTGCTAGGAATCGAATTCGGCTTAGGATTCGTCTTTCGTTCAGGTTGTATGAAGTTCGTTGAAGTTAAGCATAATCGGGGTACTTGTAGTCGGATGGTGACGGATTCGATTATCATTATCCATTGTTTATTCAGGATTGATAATAGCTTTATTCGAGGATTATGCAGTGCTAAAGTTAAGCGGGGAACGGTGCAGTTGATGGATGAATGGATGCTTTGTAATGTATTAAATGCCGCAATACGGCGAAGATTCGGGTCGCCGCCGTCTACGGTTTTTCGTTCAGGATTGGCACGGATTACATCTAGCGATTATGCAGATCGTTAAAGTTAAGTATAATTGGGACAGTTGGTGAATGGATGGATGATTTGGAATGTATTACATGATGCAATATAACGCGGATCAGGTCGCCACTGTTCTTGTTTTTTTACGGCCACAGGTCGATGAAGTTAAGTTGCGAACGGTGCAGTTTATGGATGAATAATTTCGAGTCTTCGTTATCCATAATTTCATGTTCGAGAACTCACGATTTATAAAGTTGTTGAAGTTTAGAGGCGATCTTGGACGGCGGTTTTGGGCGAACGTCGAATTTTTGCAATGTATTACATGCCGCAATATGGTTAGGATTCGGGTCACCGTTATCGACAGTTTTTTATTCAGGATTGACATAATTTATATCCCACAAACCCACGACTATGCAGGTCGTTGAAGTTAAGCGGCGATCGGTGTAGTTTTTGGACGGACGTCGACTCTTTGTAATGTATTACATGGCGCAATATGGCAACGGATTTGGCTTGCCATTTTTATTCAGAATTGCGTGCGAATATGCTTGAGTTATGGATAATACACAATTATGCACATAGCTTAAGTTAAGCGGCTATCGATGCGGTCGGTTCTTCGGATTTCGTGCCGCAATATGGCGTGAGATTGTGCAGGATTTTCTTTTTAAGGAGCTCGAATATACCGATCGCTTCAGGCTGCGATTGAAGCTATGCTTGTGTACGAGTTTACGTTAAGCAGCGATCGATGAGGTCGGTGGATGGATGGATGTTAACGATTTTAGCATACGTGTCGCAATATAGCGAGAGATTTATGCTCGATTTTCTTTATAACCCACGAATTTACATAGATACATATGATGGTAACTTTTGATCTGATATGATTTTTTGAAAGTTATTATCATTTTAGTTATTTTCAAACTATAAGAGTTTTGTAATAAAGATTTTCAGATAACCGCCAGATTTTCTTTTCCACAGTCGCTTCGAAATAGATTGATCACTAAAAATAACCAATTAGAAGTAGATGGATGTGATCACGCATTGTTTGTCTAATATCGTTTAGTTAAGAATGTTTTTTAACAACCGAAGAAACTCATTTTCAATGATTAATCCCTTACTTGATAATCGAAAATATCTTATCGAATACGACGTTAAAAACTCTTGACGATATATAAAAAAGATCTTGTACTACATTGAACATTATATGATGAAGTATTAATGAAAAGGTGCTTTATATTTTACATGACCGTTTTCATAGATACCTGTCAAAATTATTTGTGAATAAATAAAATTCGTTTTCATATAACTGATACTTAGATATTTATGAGAAATGTACGTAAAAGCTAAATAGTGATGTGTTCTCGAACCGCAATGGGGGACCTGGATATCGAATCTTCAATTATTAATGTGTTAGCTCGAATCAAATGTACTACGAACATTTGTACATGGTCATATAATATATTAATTTACAATTAATTGAATTCAATTAGAACACCGTCCGTGAAAAAACGTATTGTTCTAATACTATGAAAATCAACAACCTATAATTTTGTGATAATTTGTTGTCTTCGTATCAATATCGGAGTATTTTCAATTCCTAGAATAAATAACCATGGTGTGTGAAATATAGTAAAAAATATGGTTAATAGAAATAATGCTTCATTCGATTGTATTTTGTGTTATTATATTATGCATTTTCTATTCACATTTCAGTTATCACGTTATTGAATTCACTTCCAACTCAATTTAAATCGAAATGCAGTATGCTGTGTGCTGATTGAAAAAGTATGCTTCCTGAATTGAATGTGGCTGTTACAATTTCGTATTTGTAGTAAACAAAAATATTTTATAGTACCATGAAAATACGTTGACTTTTATTTCCGTTGAAGCGCTAGTAAACAATAGGGAAAGCAACAAAGGGGTAGAAAACATTCAATCCAAATATACACTCTTTTTTCATTAAATGACAATGTTGTGAAATAACAATGTCGGTTGAACTGTATTGGCATATCGAATCGATAATTTTCAAAACCTACATTTCGAAATTTAACACAGCTTTATACTTATTGCTAAATCGGATTCTTTGACGTTTTGCGGACACGTAAAGGTTACAGAGAGTAATAAAAATACGAAACTTTAAAGTGCAAATACACTCTACGTAGAAGCAATGAACTTTTATACTCGACGTATACGTAGACGTTAAAATATAAAGGAATGACCTCATAGGATACATACGTCGAGCTAGTATTACAATCAAAATTACATAATAGTGATATAAAATTCTATTAAACGCGAAGAGAGCGGAACAACAAACATGATTGAAGGCTGAATATTTAAAGTGTAACGAAAACTATTAAAATGAAACTCATCCCGACTGGTTCGTATAATGAAAAGTCAGCCGCATTAACCTCCACCTTCTAGTGAAATCATCGACCTCGCGATTGGCAGACAAGGCTGATGTATTCATGAAGACTCAACGATTCCAAGAAATGATTCAAGAGTTAGCACTTGAAATGATTTCCGACGATGAGTAATAATTCGTGTAGTACGTGTCTCGAGACACATAAACATCTAAAACGAGCACACTCACTGATTTCTTTAGAATATTGTGCAAGATGTTTCACTGAATTTTTTTTGTATTCGAGTATTGCGGATAATTTGAATTTTTGAATTTTTATATAATCACAAGTAGATATTTCACAGAACTGACAATAATACTACATAGACTAGGTATCGAAAGGTTTATAATTGCATTAATTATTCTGTTTGTGAATTAAAAATTTTTGAACACAACGTACATACCGTTGACGGCTGAATACAAAATGGTAGAAATTATGTTAATCGAATTTTCTCCAAAAAATTTACTTTTACGAATAAATCTGCGACATATTTTTTGCAAGAAATTTTGTGAGTTACAAATTTGATATACAATATTTTTCTGTAAAAATGTCAGTTAATAAGATATTCACGAAAAACCTTTTTCAGTAACTTTTAAAAGACTTCACGTAAAATATTATACTGACCTCTAATCGACAAGGAGGTTTTTTCATTTTATTAAGAACCACAATATCAAACTTCATACCAAAATTCAGTTTGCCACAGATTTTTTATTAGATTTTATCTTTATTCCCCGGACTATAATCTGAAAATTTCATATTCGGCATAAAAAACCGACGAAATTGATGAAAAACAATTAAAACGCCTAAATTAATAGGAAACGCTTTCGACGCCATTGTCTTTCCAAGAAGGAAAAAAAAGCCCCGTTCAAAGAATGCGGTGGAAATTTTTCACAAAGCGAAGTATAATATTATATTTAATTCGGCGATTTCCTTAATTCGGAACTTAGGAAGATTCTTAAAAGCATTTCGAAACGATTTAACGACGGAGGGTTTTACGAACGTTCTTCGTCGTTTTTCCGACATGCTGAGTTTTATGATCGATTTCACGGCTGGCCTAAAGTAGAATATTCAACAAGTGATCGAATTTACAACCTGCACTAAACGGAGCACTTTAAAACGAAATATTGCGTATCATTAAGGATATGTTCGTATGTGAATCGGAACACTTATTTTCGAACACGCTCCGTGAGTCGCGACGTTTGTTTTGAATTTCCCGCCGCAAAATTCGGGATTCTTTATTACGCCCCGTCAGAAATACAACGTGAATCGTATCGTTTCGAACCGTAAATACGTTTGACCCGCAAAAATGAGTACGGAGACGATAATTTTCCGGGCCAAATAAAAGACGCGGACCAAGTAGAGCGTGCAACATTAAGCCGAGGATTAATGTTGCGTGGCTTGCCTTTGTTTTCCGTTTCAAAATCATCTCGAAATTTCATCTTGAAAAATCGAGTGTGGTTCTCCGCAGAAGAGCTGAGGTTTTTCACAGTTGTCGATTTTATCGTTTGCGGTTTTCGACGTGTGTTCGTGGCGTTTGATAGTGATGAAAGTGTTCATAGAAAATTGTATTATAAATTTATGTATATTATACAAATATTTTGGAAATTGAAGTATACCCAAAACTCTTTATACACGATTCTGAAATAATAGTTTAAAAAAATACGAATTTTTTTGTGTATTGAAAAAATATAGATTGTGCATTAGAATAGTATGCAATGCTTCTGGTGTATTAAAAACTTAGTATTGAGTATCATTTTATTTATACATAGCGCGCAACGAATTATTTTTGTGTCTTATAAAATGGGCATTACTAAGTATGAAATGAATAATAGAAAAAAAAATTGTTTGTGCATTGAAATGATTGAGAGATGGCAACGTTGCTAGAGTAAAGTCTTCTTCCACAAATGATACAATACAACTGTCAACGTTCCCTGTTGTTACAATTTTATATTAATTTAATTTTAATCACATGTTAACATTTGGTTACGTTTGCAACATAGTCGATCCATTATTTATTTATATATGTCATAGTTCAAATGTTCAATTTTGTTTGTTTACACCCATACTAGTTTGGGTATACCCAAACTATCGATTTTAGTTTGAATGTCGACTGTCAAATTTTACCTAGATATAATATAATTGCGTTTAAACTAAAAAAACAGACGTCATAAGTATCATGCTTGGGTTAGCGTTTTAGCTTGAGTTGTGAAAACGTGTTCAAAACAAACTCTCGAAGTTCAAACTGACACGACGGGTAGACACTACGCGTATTTCTCGATCATTAGTTGACATACCAATTTCCACCTTATTGATATTTAGCATAAGAGCGTTATCTGAGTGCAAACAACTTAAATTGTCGTACCACATTAACAATTGGACTAGAGCTGTTACAAAGTGTATAAACAGACTAGCTTGTTCGTGCATAAACGAAGTGGACACTCAAACTGTAACGTATATGTATTTACGACGGAGATACGTTCTTGAACTTCGTTCGTAAACTTTCTACGTATGCCTTATATTATAATAGAACGAGTCGGAATCGGTCGTAAGTGCTGTAGGTCGTAAGTGCGTCGGTCGTGAGTCAAGGACTCTGTATATGGTTTTTGTTCGAATGTTAGAATGGGTTGATGTGTGCGATCGAGAATCTGCTCGAAGTCGTCGAACCGGTCGCTATGGACGGAGTAAAAGCGGAATGGTGATTGCTCGTAGTTTCTCTTTGGAGTTTTCGTATATTTTTAGATTTGTCAATGATGATTCATTTTTATTTGGTGCAATACATTTTCGCAATTGTAATGTTTTGATTGAATCATCGTTCGACTAATTTGACATGAATTACCGAAAAAATTATAATTATAATAAAAAATAAACCATTCAATTATATATAATTTTCACACAAACTCGTATCGCTATAATTTTGAGATAAAAAAAAAATATTATTCTCGTTTCGGACTCAAAGTTCATTCGATTGATTGTATGTTAATAATGAATTGTGTTTAACATTTCATAGACTAACCGCGCGTTGGCGACATGAATAAAATTTTCATGTAATCGTATGCATCCTTCACGTAATATGCACTTAATTTCAAATCAAGCGTCTTCGTATTTAATATGGGGCATCGCACATCGTAATTACGTACGTACTTGCGTGTCCGTAAAACCGACAATGCAAACGTTGTGTGCTCCTTACCGATCACGCATGGTCACAACCTCGCACATCTAATTCGTATGCCTTCATTGTCACGAAGATGGACCTCATTACAATATCCAACATCTCCCAAATAGTGGTTCTTCAGAAGCCAAGGTCGATTCTTTCGTATATTCTGAAGAACAAGGTCAAGATCTGCTCCCAAATGTAGGTCACGGTCACAAACGAAACCTGTAGCGGTACAGTTAGATGGACAACTAACTGGTTGGCAAAGCAGCATCACATGTTGTGGACCATCGGATGTGGTCGTCGTCACTAAATGATCATTGCCGGTCTAGATGTGGGTTTTGAACGTTGGACTCGCGAATGTTGGTGTCGCAATTGGCACGTCGGGCAATCATCTCGTGTACTCCGTCGGTGCCTTTTGTTCCTTAATTAGACTTCGCAGATGGCGGACGTTAATTGTCGACCATCTTCGGACCTCTTGACATTGGTCACGACGACGATGAGGTCACTTCGACACCACCTGGACGAAACAATGTGCGCAAATCGAAGGGTTGAAGGAGGTGGATGTCGCGAGAAACGAAGTTGTAAGTGGTAAATTGTCGATCGTAAGCCGTGCGTTGGATCGGAAGAGTGAATGTACACGGTAATTTGCTCGTGTTGATTGATAAGAGGCAGTGGTGTAGTTACCTAACCGCAAGGGGAGGCAAAGCATCCGGGCCCAAGCTGCGAAAGGACCCAAATTTTTAAACACTCAATTTACAAAAAAAAAAAAAACAATTATTATCCATCTAGAAATATCGATTCTTGAAACAGAGCAGAAAACAAAATATTTGGCACATGAAATTTTATTAATCACCAAAAAGTCCGATGTCGTTACATTTTATTTTTGTATATGTATGAATAACTCCAGCTAATGTGTCACCGAATGTGAGTCGTTTTATCGTAAAGTGTTCTTATTTTTAACTTTTCTCGAATATTTCTCATTTGCATACGTCGGATGTTTTTAGTTGGATGAGTGTATAGATTAAATTAGTGTATAGTGATTATATAATAATAGATATGTTTTATAAATTTTTTTAATATACTATAGTGTTCTATTAAAAAAATATATTTTTTGTGAATTAACATGGAGTATACAAAAGTGTTGAGTATTGCAATAAAACATCCGTCTACAGATTCAACAGTAAACAGCTATTCTTAGTAAATGTATTTTATAATATTATTGACAAAATAACAGTCCAAATTAAAATTCGCTTTCAAGGTATGGAGTTAACCTCGAAATATTAAAAAATATAATTTAATATAACAAGACTGAATAATCTCACATTTTTGGCCATCGAGCATAAACAAGCAGAAAAATTAGATGTTAAAAATTTAATTAGTGATTTTGCGAATGCGAAAGCAAGAAAGAAAAAAAATTAAAATTAGTGAGCTTATTTCTTAAATATTTTACTTACTTTATTGTTTGATAATTTAATATGTCAATTGGAATATACACATATAAAAAAAAATGTCAAGGAACCCTTATGTAATTCTTGCATCTTGACCCAAAATTTTTAGCTACGCCACTATTGTATATGGTAATTTGCTCGTGTAGATTGATAAGAGGGTTAGTGTCTAATATTGAATAATAACTATTGACACGTCGAGTTTGTCGTTTGCGTGAATGTTGCAGTTTCCGTATATGTATCGGGTTACGATGATGGTTTTAACTTTCGCGGTTTTCTATAGGTTTTCGATTACGACGCGTCAGATTGATATCTTTTTCTGATCATGTGTATATGTTGTGAAAATAGTAATACTACAAAATAATTTTTCATAAAAAAATCAAAATTCATTTGTATGAAATTTTTTTAAATTTAATTAATTGTAAGTTTTCCTTATTTCTGAAGTTGATTGAAATTCGTAATTTTTTTTTGGTTGTGTGAACATTGCTTATTAGGCTATTATGTATATTTTTTGTTGTGTTCAAGTTCAATATCGTCAACTTGAGTAATTGGAATTTTTGTAGAAACGTTTATCAACGTGGGTTTATAAATATTCAAAAGTATAATCTTAATAGCTAAACATTCTTATCCACATTCTCATTATGCCACTACTGCCGTTTGTGGAATCGTTCAAAATTCATTTTGGCTTTGCCATAAGTACAGCTCGTTTTATTAAATTTTAATTACAGAATTATTTAAAATATTTAACGACGCATATTGCTTTATATGAACATTAAAAACGTGTTTTATAAAAAAAGTTTTCGATTTACTTAACCCTTTTCATTCTATTTTGATTTTTCAATATTGATACTTTTTGGATTTATGATAAAATCATGAACGAAACGTTTCAGTCACGTTTTAAAGATACGAAATATTTTCGTTTGAAACTGAGTTGATTGCATTAATTTTTCTATCTTGGAATTCTCTCAAAATCGGCGATTAATAAAATAACGATATTGAATTGAAACGATAAAAAATCGTTTTAATCCCAAATTTATCACTCATTATCGATTTTTTAAATTTATTCAATTAAAAAATAAACAATATCGTGATTAATTCTATCGATTAAATTATCATATATATTAAACTCAATTGAAATCGTTTTTTTTTGACGCTGTAAAATCATTCAAAAAATATACGGAAATTTTACATATTATCTATTAAATTTGAACTTTGGCTCATAACACATTCCAAATTGAATAATTCATTTTAGTTTTTTAACTGTAAATGTACACATTTAATATTGGATTTTATACGGTATAGCGTCATAATCACCACTTTCCAATTCGCATTCGATTTCAACACAGATAATCTATATAAATAAAAATGAATCGTGTCAGATATTTTGTCTGGGCTAATCTCAAAAACCGCTTACCAATTTGTGTATTTATTTTTTTCGCTTTAACTAAGGTGTGGTTTATGAAGAAAAATAATAGGGAAATTCCTAAAGAAAAGCTAAAACATGACGAAAAATTACGGTACATTCCGCAATCCGCCCGACAGTCGTGTTGTGAAGATTGCATACAATCAGGGGCATTTTGTTTTCAATGTGTTTTTGAAATAAAAAAATAACTATATTAATCAATTTAACAACAATGCAACAATTTTAATGCATCGGTACACTGGTGTGTGCAGAACGCGTGTTCACAACGGGAATCGGGAACCGGGACCGGGAATCGGGAATCCGAGCAACGCCGGGAACCACCGCTAGTCACTTATAAAATGTTTAGACACATTCAGAAATTAAGTTTCCACCACAACAAGAGCAGACGCCACCGAACACACAATTTCCATTACAAACGCCAGCCTCGGCCCGCCATTATCATTATCATTATCATCGCCTTGGCCTTCATTCGCAGCAGCCGGCGAATGACCGTTGCCGAGATATGAGGTCAGATCCGTTCTCTCATAAAAAAAGATGATTAAACGCACAAATCGAAGAGCAGAGAAACGTTCCTATTACCTAGATGTCTGCACAATGGGCAACGTGCTACATAGTCGTGTTGACCACCTTCGTCGTTCTTAGAATCGAATTTTTGACGTGATGATGGTTTGTTGCGTAGTCGTATTGAAAATGAACCTGTTGTGCGATGGTGTGTTTCGAAATTTTCGTTTGAATTTAAAATTATGTGCGTTTTGAAAGTAACGGTCGTATCGGGGGGAATTGTTTCAGATGACGGATCGGATTGAAATTTTTTTATAAAAAGATGGATCTAGTAAAAGATAATGAACCATTTTAGATTTAATCGAAATCTGTTTGTAGTTCGAAAGTAAGTAAACAATAATTTTGGAAATTTTTGTCATATTTTGAATAGTGAAAAAATAATCGAATTTTTTTCAAAAAAAAAGTAATAATATGGCCATGAAAACTCTAATAAAATTGAATATTTCGAATACTGTTATTTTTTTTCTTTGTTATATAAAATTTCACTCATTCAAGTAATTCAGAATATCGATCATAAAACAAAAATTGTTTTATCAAGAAGTGTGTTTCAGTTCAAGAAATCATTAATTTTCTGTTTAATTTCAAAAATATGATGATAAACTCTTTTAATTCTTATACTCCATTAACTTTTTTTATTTAGATTTTTTTACTAATTTTTTTTCATTAATTTTAAATTTTTATTTTGATTAAATATATTTTTATTATTAAGTAAATATCGCCGCGATCCGCCTTTTGCCCATGCCCTGAATGATGCTTGAATTATTAGAATGAAATAAATTTTCATTGATTTATGTAATAAATTAGATCGCTTTCTCTTCGATGGTATATTTAGTTGTTTTTTTGCATTTAATCCGAAATTTTATTAATTTTGTTTAAGCACTTCAATGTGAATATGTAACTCGTTTTGAAAGTTCGCAACGTTTCTGATTTCGAATTTTGCCTTTCAACATATGCATCTCCGTCTAATTGCTAAACTTTCGCAAATTTATTTATAGATAATTCCGAACAATTCCAAATTAAACATAGAAAATAAATAAAACAGATAAAGCTATCGCATTTTAAATCGAATTAACTCACAACACCGCTAAATCGAACCGAAATAATTGTGAGAAAATTTACGGAAGATTCCGTTATTAATTAAAACGCGATCAGCACTGAAATGTTCCACTCGAAGAAAAATTCGCTGTCGTGTCTGATGCATTTTTTTTCGCATTTGCACACTTCGTCTAATCACGATCTTCCCGAAAGCGCATTTTTCATACAATGCGAAGAAGATTATTTTTTTTTCACTATAAAAATACGGTCGTTAAACACACGTCCGACCCATCGCGACACTTTCAAAATTCACGACTGTCGTTGCGTTCGAACAATTGGTGTTTTGTGAAAACTCGCGGGCTATAAATCCGGCGTAATTGTGTGTTGTGGAAATTTTTGTTGCATTTCATCAAGTCGTCGTTTTTTACTTTCACCGTACGCCAAAAGTTTACGGTCTGTGTCGCTCTTTACTCGAATTTCCACTTTCACTCGTCTCGTCTGTCATATTCGATGGAAATTTATATGGTTTGTGGTGTTTTGAAAATTGTATTGAAACGGTATAGTTTTGTGTGAATATTGAAGTATTATGTTGCGGATATTGTTTGAAATGGCATTTCTCAATTGAAAATTTGATATCGTACTCGTTATTTCGTAATAGCTTGTATTGTTTTTGTCGTGTACGAAATATGTGTTTACGATTTGAATAAATTTTGTGTTAATTTTTTGCAGAGCAATAATCGGATATATCAAGTTATTATTAAAAGTTAGATATTTCACTAAAAACAACATGAGCATGGCTGACATTTTTGATAAGAACGCGGCTGAAGATCCAGATAAACCATGTTTTCTTTATCAAGATGAAGTTTGGTCTTATGCAAAGGTTAATTTTTCAGTTTCGTTTATTTTTGCAATTTATTATTGTTATGTTTTTCTAATTTTAGTTTTATTTTCAGATTCAAGAATACAGTCACCGTGTTGCAAATGTGTTCAAAGCTCATGGTTACCGCAAAGGTCAAGCTGTGGGTCTTTTAGCAAGCAATTGTCCACAATATCCCGCCGTTTGGCTAGGTCTCTCTCGTTTGGGAGTAATCACGCCTCTTATTAACAATAATCTTCGCACAAAAGCTTTGCTTCATTCTATAACTGTTGGATTGTGTGACGCTATTATATACTCTGAAGAATATGAACAAGGTAGTTCAATTACTAATATTTTTATATTTGCTGATATATATGTTTTTACAGTAAGAAAATGTTTTGTTTTAGCCATTAAAGACATCGCAAAAGAATTGAGCCCTTCGATATCACTATATCGATGGAGTCCGTCAGGGAATAAAGCGAATCATATAAGCGGCGTTGATGGAACAGTAAAAGATTTGACTTCATTGTTAGAAAGTGCTTCCAATGCTCCAATTGCTCACCCTCCCGATAGAACTTTCCATGACAAATTGTTATATATATACACTTCAGGTACAACAGGATTACCAAAAGCTGCTGTCATTACACATTCCAGGTATGTTTTTTTATCAATATTTTATTTACCCCGTTATAGATCTTAATAAATTAAATTTATTTATAATTTTCAGGTATATGTTCATGTGTGGTGGTATTCATTATTTAAGCAAATTGACCAAAAAAGATATTGTTTATACTTCCTTGCCGTTATATCATTCGGCTGCCTGTATAACAGCTATTGGTCAAGCTGTAGTTTTTGGATCGACAGTTGCAATTAGAAGTAAATTTTCAGCATCAAACTTCATGAAGGATTGCATTAAATATAATGCTACTGTAAATAAATGTTTTATATCTTCATGAATAATATTTTACTTTTGAACGATTTTTTGATTTTTTATTATTATTATTGTGTCATAGGCTGCTAATTATATTGGGGAGATGTGTAGATACCTTCTAGCAGTTCCTCCAAATCCGACTGATAAACAACATAAGCTTCGCTTGATGTATGGAAACGGCTTAAGACCACAAGTAAAATATTAAATTTCAATTAACTAAATTGTATTTCTTAATTGTATTAAGCCTGTGACATGTTTTTCTAATTTATTTTCAGATTTGGCAGCAATTTGTAGATCGGTTTAATATACCTATTGTAATTGAATTTTATGGTGCTACTGAGGGTAACGCAAATATTGGTAATAATTTTTGAGTTCTTTTTAATATTTTTTCATCATTAAAAATAGTAAAATTCGGTAACATTCAACATATTTTTGTACACTTTAATCTTTCAGTTAATTTTGATGGAACTGTTGGAGCCATAGGATTTGTTTCTAGAATATTACCGCAAATTTATCCTATTGCTATAATTAAAGTTGATGAGCATACTGGAGAACCTATCCGTAATGCCAAAGGACTTTGTCAGGTGAAAAAAATAAAGAACTTTCGAATTTTTCTTAAGACTTAAAAAACAAGACAAATATATTAAAAAAATTACAGGTATGCAAACCAAATGAACCTGGAGTTTTTATTGGAAAAATTCAACCAAATAATCCTACAAGAGCATTTTTGGGTTATGTCGATAAATCAGCTTCTGAAAAGAAAGTTATTCATAATGTTTTTACTCATGGCGATTCTGGCTTTATCTCTGGTTAGTTTTGGTTTTTATTAATTAGTTTAAACAATAAAATTTAAAAATCTTAAAGACTCAATATAATGTTGATTTTTATTATTATAGGTGATATTCTCATATCAGATGAAATGGGATATCTTTATTTCAAAGACAGGACTGGTGATACTTTCCGTTGGCGCGGTGAAAATGTTTCAACGAATGAAGTCGAAGCTGCAGTATCCCAAATCATTGAAAACAGAGATGCGGTAGTTTATGGAGTATTGGTAGGTTTATTATCTTAATCAGTTTGCTTGAAATAATATCTAAAGTATTAAATCACTATTTTATTTTAATTTTCTAGGTTCCTCACATTGAAGGACGTGCTGGAATGTGTGGTATTGCAGATCCATCAGGAACTTTAGATCTTGCCAAACTTGCTGCAGGTGTGAATCGTGATTTACCATCGTATGCACGTCCCATGTTCGTACGAATTTTAAAACATGTTGATATGACAGGTAAATTTGTGCAAAAATCATTCTACTTGAAAAATATTGTTTCAACCTCAGTTCACGGATAATTTTGAATTTTAGGCACATTTAAAATGAAGAAAACTGATTTGCAACAGGATGGTTTCAATCCTAGTATTATCAAGGATAAATTATATTATTTAGATACAAAGAATGGACAATACGTTGCACTTACTGAAGAAATTTATGATAAAATAAATTCAGGACAAATTAGACTTTAAAACTTAAAAATATGTTTTTTTACACTGTTTTTTGTGTATGAAATATATTAAATCTGTGATTAATTCATTATATTATATATGCTCTGGGTTTTTATATTCATTTATTGCTTAATTTAGATATTTTTATATAAAAAAATATCAATTATCAAATTTCTTCATTTAATGCACCATGACTGAGCAATAATATATATTTCAATTAAATTTTTAAGTGTTTTTTTTTTGGGTATTTTGAAGTCTCACAAATTGGTTATTTCAATATAATAATATTTCATATCTTTGTAAGTTGAAACTGATATTAATACTCTTTGAATATTTATTATTGAGTAAAGTATGAGAAAAGACATTTTCCATTATATTTGGGTTTTATAGTGTGAGAATTATGAATTTTTTTTTATATTTTGAAAAATTGAGTATAATTTGTATAAATTTATTTGTTTCTGTTATATAGTTGGTCTAATTTGTTATATGTTGTAAAATTTCTTATGCACTAATGATTTAATATTTATAGTAAAAATGCGAGGCGAATTATATTAGTAATTAGTTCTCGTTAATAGATTCATACCAATAAAGATTCAAGTAAAATGATAATTTTTACCTTTTTTGTTTTGAACCTCAATCAGGTATACAAAACAAAATTTGATTATTTTATCATCAAATCTTATACAAGAATATTTCATAAAAATGTAAAATTTAAAGAACAGGTTACTATGCTACACAAAATAGTTTTTGAGTAATAAATACTATTATTATAAATACACACATAGAATTAATAATAGCCGACTTATTCCATATTTTTTTTATAATGAATTTCACATTACTAGATGTATCTTGCATATGTAATATGAATATGCATATAGTAATAGAAACAATTTATTTTTAATTTTTCATAAATTTATCATAACAGTGCTATGTTTTGTATGCGTTGGAAGATACACAAAGTGTATATTTTTACAGCTTGAACGATTGTTAAAATATTTTTAATAATTAAAATTATGTTTTTTATCAGTTTTTTCTTTAATTTTCAAAACATTCCAATTATTGAATGCTAATTTCTAATGCAGCATTCTAAATTGTACTTGTATTAATTGATATGACATGATAATGTTGTTAGTAATAATTAGTATTACATATATACTTTCAGTTTTATACGTAATAATTATTTTATTTTTATAAAATGAGAAACATATAAGAAATTTTTGTATTATCTTATTGGATGACAAAACAATAGTAGTGAAATAAAAAATCATCAATTTCGGGCAACTTATCAAATTGAAACCTAGCATACATTAGTTTTTAAACAACTGCTGACTCAAAGCTATTTTTTTTTAAATAAATTATTCTACGTAACCTCTCATTTTCACGATACAAGGGTGAAAATTTTCTACATCGACCATCAGCCATTTGAAAATTTTCCTGTCATCAACGTTATTATGAATATTAGAATATTTATAGCAGCATTATTTTCTATGAATATTCATGAGCTGAATATGCACACACTCCCGCAGAGACGACGGCCGTTAATTCCATAGAACTTCCTGTCAATTTATTATTTAACGAATACGAGTACGTCGATTTGAACCTACCCTCAGATGTTAACGCTCACATAAACTGACACATACATCGGTATACTCTAATTTGTATTTATAAGAGTCATTACTTTTCAATGTGGCACAAGTCCGTCATAGGAAAAAAGTGAAAAGAAAAATGTATTTTTACGTACATAAACGTGAATAATTTCGAATTTGTAATTAATGAATCTAAAATATTTAAATATGAGGTCGGTTTAAATCTTTTTTAAATAAGAAAAGTCATGTGAGTTTTCGAACTTGTTGAAACGGAAATCGTAATTTTCGTACTATCGAATATGTAATCAGATGTTTGACCTTTTCGAAACAAAAAATATTTGCTATTCTGATTTCAACATATGAGCTATGAATAATGATTTTTTATTTTGAATTATTGAAAAGGACATGTATTTTGTGTCGAATTGCTTTTTCTTGCGAAAATAGTAAACGGTAAAAATATTTTTTTTTTGAAGTATTAATAGATATTCCAATTATTAGAACTTCGAACTCAGATAATTTATTTTACAACGACACTTCATGTATTGCTTTTTCTGATTATTTTCATAACTATAAATCGCTGTTTAAATACATAGATACTGTAAGTTCTCAAGTTACGTTAATTCATACTTACGCAATTAAGAAAAAATCGTAATTTATATTATTTTTTTATTTAATTGCGTTTTGCTTCTCTGCAGCGTTTGTATGACTTTCACTATACGTATTATAAATTTATACGATGGTGAAAAAGTGAGCGATAGTACCAGTTCAAACCGCGTAATTTTTCAGCTTGTACGGTAGTCTCAGTCGGGTTGTACAATTGTAAAAATGTAAAAACCATATTTTCAATGTAAATACCGCCTCTGAAATTATTTTACAATCATTTATTTTCTGCCTCGCCGATCAGTTTTCTTTGTGGACAAGACAACGAACTGAGTGAACCCCGAAATTTCAACAAAGTTTGAGATGACAGTTGTAATCAATAACAAAAAAAAGTGAGAATATGCTTTGTTTATCGATTCGGTCCACGAACCGCCCTCGTTTCAATATTTTTCAAAGATTTCAAACACAAAAAACAAGACTTACACCACCCTAAAAATCAACGATCGCACAATCCGCATAGGGGTTGTGCGCGCGCCGCCACCACCGGTTCCGTAATTACGTAACGTCACATATAAATAAAATCAAGTGCGCCGGAGGCTACTCCTCAGACGACTATTCCTCAGCATGCATGCTTTCCTGGCAGCCCTGGCGTTGCTGGTGGGCATCGCGGCCTCCGTTTGGGCTACGGCCGCGGCCTGGACCTCTTGGCCATCCTTGGGGATCCTGTCTAGGATCGCTCTGCTAGGTTTTCTGGCTGCTATCCTTCTGCTGGCCAAGAATCGTCGTCGGGTCTACATCGTGCTGAAGACGCTTCCTCGGGATGTTAAGTGAGTTTTCAAATTATGATTTTTTGCGGTGTTTGTTTTGTCGGTAAAAAGTGTTGCGTAAATTTTACGCAAGCCTCAAATGGTTACCTGTTTTGTTTGTTTTTATTAGTAATTGTGTTTAAATTTTGATATTTTATTATTATTTATGTAGATATCGGTAAAAAAAATCAGTTCGAAATTATTTGGTGAAAAATTATTTTTAATTGAGTGAAATTTTTCATGAAAATTCATTCCCTAAATATTGAATAATTTTTCAGTAGAAAAAATTGCATAGTCTTCTTGTATTCGTAATTCTCATATTCATATTCTCTTGGATATTATGTGTTACGTTATTAAAAATATAAAAAAACAGTCATTTATTACGGTGTTATTACAAAACAACTAATATTTCGACATTGAAATTATAATAGTTTATTGACGTGTTAACTACTATTATAGATTCATCCACAGAAAACTACCGCATTATTGCGCATTATAATAATAAAAAGAAAAAAAACTCATAGATTACGTTAGATAATCGCATTACGTAAACACAAAAAAGAAAATGCTTTTATTATATTTCGAAAGCAATGTACATATATGTATCATAATAAAGAAATATTTTCAATAATCGATCTATTGATGCGGAAAATTGAAGTTAGATGCGTCTATCCACTTAAAAGTTCAACATAAATATATTATTGGATTAGAGTTTGTTGCCTTCCTGTGAAGCCTATCTTCTGTTATATTTTACACCCGATTGACATTAACCACCCGAGTAGGTCAATGTCTATTTTAATAAAGAATATACTCACACGAGAAAATTTCTCCCTTCTATAGTATTTTGTATAATACAAACGTAATTAGTACTTTTGTTTTTGAATAAGAAATGAACTTTCAACTTGCTTAACTGGTATATGAATTAATAACGACGAGTTGATTATAGGTCAATTTCTATTTAACGATACTCGACTATCATGTGGATGAAACGAAATATTTTCTCACATTTTTAATGTTTTTTCCAGGTTTTTATATCGATACTCGTACGGGATGATTCGATCGAAGAGATGGGGTCGTAATAATGAAACAGTTTCAAGCTTGTTTACAAAACGCGCCAAAAACTATCCTACTTTTCCATGCATTATAACCGAAGAGAAAACCTGGACATTTGCTGAGGTAATTCGATATAGGAAAATCATTCTGTTGGAAAATTTTATCAAGTTGACCTATTGTATATTTTGTTTGAAAGGTCGAAATGTATTCGAATAAAATAGCCCAAGTATTTTGGTCTGCTGGATTGCGTCGAGGGGATGTTGTATGTGTTTTTATGCCGAATTGTGCTGAATATATATGCGTTTGGTTAGGGCTTTCAAAATTGGGAATTATTTCTGCTTTAATCAATAGTAATTTACGATACCAACCTTTATTACATTGTATTAACGCTGCCAAAGCTAGAGCTTTAGTATTCGAACAATCTTTAGCCGAAGGTACAAACGTCAATTAAACAATATAATTTTACAATTTTACAAATTTCTTACATGAAATATAATTTCATTAAATAGCTATCTTCACCATAGAAGATTCTTTGGGAGATTTGCCACTTTATTGTTTAGGAAATTTTACCTGCAAAACGTCAAAGAGGATAAATTCTCTTGGCACATTATTGGATGAAATGCCACCTACGATGCCACCAATTGATATACGTCCAAATTATAAAGACTGTTTGATGTATATTTATACATCTGGTACAACTGGGATGCCAAAAGCTGCAGTTATTCCTAATTCTAAGTAATTATCATTTGTAAAAAGAATAAATATTAGTTCTAGTATCAGAAAAAAACAAGCAGTGAAAGTTTACTAATACACGAACAAATTTTCAGATATTTATTAGTTGTTGTTGCAACTGTACATATGCTTGGTCTGAAATGGTGGGATAATAATAAACCTGGAGATATTATGTATAACCCACTTCCACTGTATCACACAGCAGGAGGGATTGTGGGAACAGGAGCGGCTCTTGTTGATGGCATCCCAACAGTTATTCGTCAAAAATTTAGTGCTTCAAATTATTGGAAGGACTGTATTAAATACAAATGCACGGTAAAAAAAAAGAAAAAAAAAGTTATGTACATGTTATATACATACAAGTTACATGTTGAGAGGAAACGATTATTATGTTTGTTACAGGTAGCTCAATATATAGGAGAAATGTGTAGATATTTATTAGCTCAACCACATAAACCTGAGGATACAAAACATTCAGTTAGAATTATGGTAGGCAATGGAATGCGACATGCTATATGGCAAGAAATGGTAGATAGGTAATAAATTTATAAATGATAAAATAAATTGAGTAAAGATATGTAAAATTTAATATATTAAATTTTGTCAGATTCAAAATATCTCAAGTAAATGAAGTTTATGGTGCCACTGAAGGAAATGCTAACATTAGTAAAGAATATTTGCAACAAAAATTTTTGTGCATTTGAATACAGTTCATACATAAAATTATATATTATAAATTTTAGTTAATGTGGATAATACTGTGGGTGCAGTTGGTTTTGTTCCTTCTTTATTACCTTTAAGATTACATCCAATGGCTGTGATAAAAGTAGATGCTTTAAATGTGCCAATTCGTGGACCTGATGGATTCTGCATAAGATGCGAACCAAGTAAAATTAAATGTTTATTTTTATGTTTATGTTTGATGAAAGAGGTAAACATACATAATTTTAAATCAACAGATGAACCTGGAATGTTCATAGGATTAATAGCTCAAGGGAATGCTTCACGAGAATACCATGGCTATACTGATAAGGTGAAAAACTACTTATTATTGACAAAGAAATATAATATAATATATTGATAATATTTTCGGATGAAACCTGTGAATAATACTATAATATAACATTTTTGAATATTAAAGGAGGACAGCGAAAAGAAAACTCTTACAGATGTTTTTCGAAAAGGTGAAAGAGCTTTTCTTTCTGGAGATATACTAGTTATGGATGAAATGGGGTACTTATTTTTCAAGGTTTGGGGAAATATTAAAATTTATATATATCTAAATATGATATAATATAAAATATTAATTAAGTATTGGAAAAATAGTAAAATCCAATAGTTTCTAGATAATATAAAAAAGTTAAAATTTAACAGGATCGAACTGGGGATAGTTTCAAATGGAAAGGAGAAAATGTTTCTACGGCTGAAGTTGAAGGAATTATTTCAAACATTACTGGGAACCGTGCATGTATAGTTTATGGAGTTTCCGTAAGCGAATCACCATCTATTTATTTTAATAACACGAAAAATTTGCTACTCACTTAAATATTATAGATTCCCATGGTGGAAGGTCGAGCTGGAATGGTAGCATTAGTGAATGACGATAAGCAAGAACTGGATCTGCAGAACTTGGCATTAGGATTAGATCACATGCTACCCTCTTTTGCTCGACCACTTTTTTTGAGGATCATGAAAGATATAGAAATAACAGGTAAAAAATAATTTTAATTTAGCAACTGAGTACTCCAGCTTCAAATTCAATACTTCTTATTCAGGAACATTCAAGTTGAAGAAGTTAACATATACAAAGGAAGGTTTTGATCCCGATGTAACAAAAGACCCTATATATTTTCGTTCGGGTACAAAAGGTTGGGAACGGATGGATACCAAATTATTTAATGACATTTGTCAAGGAAGAGTTAAATTGTAAATTTATACATAAATACGTAGTAAAATTATGGCTCAATTGAATAGTGTCAATTTATGTAATAAATAATTGCAATGTTGATGAAAATAGTGTGAAATGTTTAATGCAATAAATTGATGATAGTTTATATCTTGAGGTTTTCTTTTACCTTGAAAATGTAACAAAACATTGAAAAGAAATATATTGAATTTAATTTACATTTTTTAAATAAAACAACATTGAAAATATTATAAATAAATACTTTAATTAATACTGTACAATAATCAATTATGTAGAAATAGCACTCAATTTCATATTGCATTGTAAAAATATGAATTAATAAAATAATCATAAATCAATCAGAATTTGATATAATACAGACATGTATCTGATATAACAAAAAGCAGAGAATAAATAATTGTCTAACACTAAAATCATAACAAGAATTCATACATGAAATAATCGTGTATGGAATTTAACTAAATACTCTTTTTTTCATGACTAGTTAGGAATGTGTAATCAAAGAATGATTCGATTTATATAAAAATACATTATCATCAGCTATGTGGTTGTGAATAACGTGAGGGTGAGGGTGTAAGCCATGCTGCAAATCCATTTCGCCAACTAAGAGTGTCCCTCAAAAGAGATTCTTCCTGCTCAGATAATCCTAGTAAAGCTCCCACAGCTTTGGTCAGTTGACGTGCTTCGATTTCTCGTGATGTGAGGAATTTTATGAGAACATGTTTCAAATATTTCTTGCTCACATCTGGGTCCTCTGTGGTACCTTCAACTACACTACTTCCAAGAGGGTCGACTTGACCACTTCGAAGTTCCCTTTGAAGAGTTTTTTTCATATCTGTGAGTCGATTTTGTAGAACCCTTATATTCTAAATGTAGAAAAAAGTGATTAATAATTTTTAAGTCTCTCTAGGAACTACAATATACCTGATAATATTATTTGCCAAATACCTTAGATTTTTCTAGTATTTGAAAATTTAAGTCTTTGATACATTCTTGAAGTTGTTTTTCTGATGACACTGCACTATCTCGTTCAACTTTGAGAAGTTCTATTTCATTTTTACTCTGTTGTTCTTGATCTTTCAATCCATGTAAAGTATTTTGATCCTAAATTTTTCGAAAATAATTAGTCAAATGATAATTATGACGAAAACCAAAAATCTATAAATTAACAGGCGGCTATACATACTTCTAAGTTTTGAGCTACAGTTTTTTGTAATTGAATTATTTTTTCTTTCATTTCAACAACTTCTACGTCCTGTTGTCTCATTTCTTGACGATATATTTCTAATGTTTGAGACATGTGAGCGTTTCTAATAAGAGCTTCGTCTTTATCTCGACGTTCCCTAGAAATCACTGTTTTCAGATAAAGTAATAAAAGTAATCGATTCTAAAAATAGTAAAAAATTCTGACTTGTCATATCTATCGTGAATTTCATTAACTTCCTTTTTGAGATTTTCATTTTGGTCTTTTATTAAATTGAATTGTTTTGTTAAATCATTGCATTTTTCTTGGTAAGTGTTAGACAGATCTCTTTCATTTATTAACTGTGTTTTTATTTCTTGCTCAAAATTATGTAATTTTTCGATATTCGATTTATCAAATTCAATTTGCTTATTTAGTTCATTACATTTATTTTTTTCGACAGAATACGTTAACTTTAGACTTGCATTTTCATTTTTAAGGTTTGAAATTTCGCTCTGCATTTCAATCAGCTTTTCTTCAAGTTGTGCAATAGTATTTTCCATGTTTGCCTACAATAAAATATTTGATGTGTAAATATTTGTATTCAATATTTATTTTGAAAACACTATTAAAATCCCAACTATTTTAAACTTGAACACAAAAAATAACCACTAGAGTTAAATAATTACTAAGCCATTACGTTGATGTTATCTTATTATAGCTAAATTTAAATTAATATGTATCTTAAAAAATATACATAAAGTAATTGAATTGTGCAAGAATTATACGATTTTTTTTTTTAATTTGTGGAACTTAAAAAGTTGTGGTTATATATTTTTTCAAACTATAATAAGAAAATTCAACCACAGGGCAAATAAAAACAAATTTGAAAAAAGTTAGTCAAACACGAAATTGAACACACTTTCTAATATTCTTCATTACATACTTTGAAAAACAATAGCCTAATGCAATTTTACTAATACTAAAAGACAATAGATAATGTAGAATTCCTAGGTATGAAAAAGAATAAGAAAAAGTAATATTTTGATCAGAAAACATATTGCTTGATTGTTATAGAGTTAAAAATTTCTATTCCAAATATTAACATGAAAAAGTCCAATCCCTTCCCATACACATATAAAAAATAAAAACATTCAAATGAAACAGCAAACAAAATAAGAATCAAAATAACTGAATATAACAACATGCAAATTTATTACAGCTTGTTAGTACAATAATTTTCAATAAAAATATATTAAAATTAAATAAACACAAAAAAGTGTAGTTTTAAATAATAAAGATAGTACATATATAATAGAAGAAATTAATTGAATATTTGTGATGAAAAGCAAAAGGGTATATCTTATTCAATTATTCGGTACGAAATCAAAATTATAATACCGCTCCTGAAATAAAAAAAAATTGGGTAATTTTTTTGTATTAAAAAAACAAAGATTTTTTTTCAGGTGCACACCTAATACTCTGAAATAATAAAAAAATAAAAAGCAATTTGAAAGAAAATAAAAATTGTCATATGAACACTTCAGTGCAATAAGCTGGGTTTTACAATATGGGGCAAGTAATATGGAAAAAGAGGAAGGGATTGGAAAAGGACTCACTGAAATGTCACGAAGATGTATTCCTTCCTCTCGTGCTTCACGTCCAGCACGAGCAACATCACCAACTTCTGCTGCTAGTAACGCCATCTATTTTTAATTTTTTTACAACACCACAAAAAATACTTGATAAATAATTAATATCATTTGGTAACTAAGCAAAACTAAAGTTCTACCCGTATTATATCATATGAAATTTATTATGAATACAGATTAAAATTTTATTTGTACAATGAAAACAGCCATAAAATACCTTAGCTTCTTTGTCTTCAAGTGTAGCTTGAGCTTGTTCAAGCTGAATTTCTTTTTCTCTAAGTTTATCCAAAAGGT
>JAOXNN020000044.1:3342852-3380017 GCA_028571205.2 Hydropsyche betteni | reverse complement strand
CTATGCGACATTTGTCACTTCTGAAGATATTAAGAAAAACAGTTTTCATGCATTTAGATGCAAATAAAACTAGGAGTAATCCGACATAGTACCGTCATCTTTTGAAAGAATGTGGATTTATTGATTTCTGTAGTGAAAGTACTAATTTTTGTAGTAAATAAAAGAAATTCAATTTTATGATTTTGGCGCCTATCCCTATTTACTGCCGAGCCCCTCATTTATTTTTGTAAAATGATTGAGATTTTAATCTATATCAGTGTTTTCAGATCCGCGTTGCGTAGATCAGTGTTTGCGAGTTTGAAAAGGTTGAAGAGCGCTGGCTTATGTAATTATATCGCAAATTAAGGCCTTTTCAATACACCGGTAGTTTGAGTATTATATTTATCACGTGTCCCCATTATATAGAGATAAAGAAAAAGTTGTTTTTAAATAGTTTCAAAAAGTGATAAAATTCATTTATCAACCACACGACTCTTCACTTACCTTTAGTAATAGTCAAGAGTTGACATGTTTAAAAAATATAAATTAAAATATTATAGGTGAACGATAACCCAACAGCGACAAAGAAACACTCCACCAACACACACCAACTCCCATAACAAACTAACTCCAAAATCGAAAATTCGCAACGATCGAACCGACAACAATTAAACCACCATAATTAAACCCTTCAGCACTATGGATTGCCAATATTCCACGCCCACTCGAAGAGGCCCGTTTGCGGCGAACCGCTGCACCGTCCCGAACCTGCGTTTCCGGATGACGTTTCTACGACTCATCTGGGATTAAAATAAGCCCTTTTATAACTGAGTTACGGCGAGGAACACCTGAACTTGTGCTCCGTGAATTTAGATGGAGCAAACGAACGTGCCGGAGCCGTAACGATTTATCGCGCCGAGCGATATAACAGCGCCGCATATGTGCCGTGCAATAGCAATTACCGCCATTATGTACACATTAACCGGGATTGCTCTAAGTACAAAGGGCTGCGGAATTGTATTCAATTTATGTTGTAGTGAATTTCGACGGTGTCGAAGAATTGATGTGGCGATGATTTATTTTACGATAATGCGCGAAATGTAGGGAAATAGTGCGGAGATGCGAAATTGTACACGTGCGGGAATGCGTCGGTGTTGAGTGGTTCAGAAAGATTGTGTGATTTTGTGTTTCTAGTGCGTTTTTGAATTGGTGTTTGTGTAATTAGAGTTGATGGTATTTCAGTTTGATTTGTATAATGTCAAAATACGGGTTTGTAGGTTAATGAGTTATTGATTTGGAAATATACATGTGCTATAAGTCGAACAGATTATTTTTTGGTGTACTATGAATGCAATATTTTAATTTAAAGTTAGTATTGTATATTTTTAATTATAGAAAGGCATAAGTTTTTGAGGCTTCGTATATGAAATATTTTTCCACGCATAGTGCCTGAGGAATACAACGGGAAATATATGATATCAGTCAGAAAACGACCGGGATATGAACTGTACGAGAACACGGCGTAGAGCAAAAAAAAAAAGAAAACATGCACACCTACAACGATAAGTTCACTTTGTCTTTGGTTGACAACGCATTATTTCATTTTTCCCTTTACACATTTGAAATATATTTTACTTTTGTGTCATTCCGCGCTCTCTGTGCGCGGCGCGAAATAGTTTTTTTTTTCTCCCGCTCCCCTTCCATATTATTATTATGTATGTTCCAGCATATAAAGAAGGGCCAAAGGGATGGTTACGAAGGTGGAGTGTGCCGAAATCAAAGCGCGAAACCGCCGCGAAATTTTTATTTATGTATACGAAAGTGTGTTCGTAAAAAAGAAATTCCTCCGACGATCTGCACCGTAGAACGGATTTATCAAGGACGAGTGTTTCCTTCGTTTATATTTTTTTTTTTCAAGTGAAAATTCTACGATTTACATATTGTGATATTGAAATGTTATTAGATTTTCCAAAATATTTTTTTATATATTGGAAGTAGGAAACTAATCGTTTGATTTCGAAGAATTCTCGAATTGTGTGCTTTGAATAGTTTAAAAAGGAATAAGTTTTTTTTTACATTGACAGATGAAATTCAAAATAATTTTAGGTATCAAAATACAATTTTGTCGAGAAAATGGAAAGATGTTTCACTCACGATGTGCGTTTTCGGCACACATATTTTTTGCATATATCTACATTTTATTTTCGTTGCGACTTATGGCGCGAAGTGGAATTTCGCTAAGCCGACGAAGCGAAGGCAATAGAGCAGAAATCTCATTTCGATAAGCGGAAATCGAATGCGATACACAACGCGATAATTTCGTTGAATTTACGTATGTATTGCAATATATGCGAATTTCAGAATACAAAGGACGTATTCGGCGTTTTTTCATCTCGTTTTCGGTTCGTATCTTCATTAATTTATTAAAGTTCTTCTCAATATTTTTTATCAGAAAGATAATGAAAAATCGAAAAAAATCACTTAGGCTTTTCTTCCTTTCTTTCGGTTCAATTATAGTCTTCGACTGTACAACTGAGAATATGCTTCTCAGTCTTGTCTGGTTCGTTGTGTTGCTTCTAAATTGAATTAGTCAACGTTAAACTGTTATAAATGAAGCGGCCACGGATGGGTTCCTCCGATCTTAATTGAGTTTCGTAAGTGACTGAAGATCATTCGTCGTCTGTGTCGTCGTGAGACATCTGAAAATACTTCAATCCAATCCTATAGGTAGGAGATTTTGTTCTCTATTTTTTATAAATAGATTTGTTCAAAAGTAAGTCGATTATAAAACAATGAATTCGCCTCCCCGGATCGAATTCTTTGTTTAATGTTTCTTTGTTGAAGTACTTTGTTTTAAATGGTTTTGCGTTAACATAAAACTTATTTTGAAGTAAAGATAAGAAAAATTTTCTTGAACACTTGTAGAAAAACTATTGCTGTTATTGAGCAGATAAAGTTTATTACTCTGGTTTACACTCGAATACTAAAAAAATAACATCACGCGACACATTTTCGCAAGATAAGAAATACTCAAATACACTTAATCAAAATTCTTTTTCAATAAGGAAACCGTTTTAATCTTTAAAGGCAAAATTCGAAATTCGGGAAATTAGATTTACAAAATACATAGCTGAAAACATCTGAAGTTATGCAGATACCAATCGACGTCCATCATCGCGAACGAAGTCGAGAGCGATCTTAAACGTCAAACCGACCGATTAAGCCTGCCATAATTCAAAAGGCGCCCGATCTCTTTTTCGCGAAATGCGTGACATTTTTTTTTCATTAACGTGAAATATATCAAAGTCTGTTTCGACAAAGTTACCGGTGTCTCCCGGAGGAGTCTTTGGCTTTGCAAAAGTGACGCTGATTGATTGGCAGACCTTGTTACCGCTTCGAACCCACTTCGGATCCACCTCTTCGTCCTGGGCACGCATTACCTTCGGTAATTTTTTGCCGAGCCGGAAAATATATTATATATATATTGCACAAAGGGATGGTAGCTAAATTATCTCACGCGTCGAAGATTTTCGTCGCCAGAGAAAAAAAGCAGCCCTACGAGTGTCTTTTATACCCTCCATTGTGATGTCGGTCGAGGGGGACTTGTTCGTTTATGTTCCTTTTCTAATCGAGCCGCTCTCTGATGTATATTATATTGAAAAGATAATTATTTTCGAGTCTGCATGATTGATAGGTTTTAGTGGATTAATTAAATTTCGCTCGTTCGATTTTCGATTTAGCTTGTCGGAGGAGTTGCCCGAACGCGTTTTCTATTCATCAAAAAATATTAATATTTTGTTTTGGATGTTGTTTTATATTCGTGTGACTTTCGTCAGTGGTATTTTCGTTTTTTCGCTGAGGCGGGTCGCGTTTCTCGCCCGTGCTTAATAAAGCGACAATGATGCCTTTATTATTCAGGATTTTCTTATTAAAACACGAAAAGCCCGCGTGCATCATGTAAATTCTTCTGGGGATTTGGTATCATTCAACGGTTACGAGGGGCAGTTGAGAGAAAAAGAGACAATTTCTCTTTTTCTCGAATATTTCCATCGCGATTCTTTAATAACCGCTTCGTTTCGAGAATGGGGGGTGGATGCGATTAGCATAATTTTTCATACCAATTTTTACTCAGAAAAGTTTTATATACTTTTCTTTATTTTTAATCTCGTCGCCCGATGTCTTTCGTTTTATATAACGAATGAAACGATATTTAATTCAGACATATTTACGTTAAAGTTTGCTTGGCTTAAAGTAAACAAACATATCGTAGCGGGTAAACGATCGTAAATGCTGTTTGCGAAGAGGATATTAAATTAATGCATAGTGTTCAAATTAAAATGGATTTATTTTACTTACATGTTTGTTTAAGTAATTGAAAATTATCAAAATTATCGTTCAAATAAAGCAGTTAATTTATGCGTATTTGAAATTAACTTTTTTCATCATAAAATTTTGTAATAATTCATAAACGCTTTTGAATAAGTAAAGGAAAATTAAAAATTTTCTTCGAAGAGTTATGTCAAGTGTTCGTGTGACTTTTTTCCAAGAAAAACACTTCTTTTTATATTTTTCAATCTAAGTTTTGAAATAAATCAATTGTGAAGTTCGAGTTTTTTAAATGAGAAATGGCCTCAAAAGAATTAGAGATTTTTTTTAGAAAGGCGAACGTTCGCCAGCCGCTTTTTTCTTCATATTCGGAAAAGTGTCCAAAAAGAAACGTTTTTCGCAAATTTTCTCACATTCCTATTATGTAATTCGCCGAATTTTACGCCTGTGGAACTGAATAGTCCTCTTTTTTCCAATAAGGAAGCGAATGAATAAATAAATGCTCGATAGAATGGTGCGGCGTAAACATTATTGAAATGTGCTAGAGTTTATTTACGATTTGAATATAGATTATTATTGTATCGTTTGGCGCTATCAAATTTCGGGTTCGTTCTTATGCATTAAGTAAGTCCCTTTTTGTGTTTTCGTTGTTCGCGAATAATGCATGAAGAAACGAAAACATTCGAGCGCCTGAAAAAGTGGCGTGTGTTGTTTTTGAATTTTCCTAAATCTACAGTTTTCCATACGAGGCCGTCTCCGCGAGCAGAAAATTCGTAAGCTTTTCCGGCACTTATTAGTGTGCCGTATATCAACCAAGCTAACTCAAAACAAAATGAAATATATTGAATTTAATGTATATTTTCATTTTTGCATACGCGAATAAAAAGCGCTGTGCTTTGATCAATTTAAAAAATTCATAAAAAAATATAACTCATACACAGTTTATTTGCATTTCATTTTTTCAAATTTTAAATTTTATATTTTTTAATATAGATTTTCAAGAATCTGTCTGATATGTGATATATAAAATAATATTTGAAAATTTGTCAAGGATTTAGCTGAACTATTTCCATAAAAGTTAAGCGGAAAATGTTACATTCTACAAATGGATGTAATTGTATATTATTAGTTGATACAATCAAGAAAGTAATAGCCCTTAATATTTATAATATATAACTTTTCGAAAGTTGTTTAATTATGGCTACTTAGTGGGCATTTGAAGAAAAATGCTTGAGCTTTTGATGAGATTAGTTAGATTTTATCATAAAATGGATACCATTAAATTGCATTTGAAAAATTATGCGCAAACGAAAAATCAATAATTAACGAATTGAATTTAAATTTAAAGTCATCATTTTTACTCTCTAGGAATGTCATTACCGGTAAATTGGTATATAATTACCCAAATAACAGTTCAGTAATTTACTAGTAAATAAAAAGAATTTGTCTCAAATATTTTTGAAGTGTTGTTTTTTTTAGAAAATATTTTCCGGAAAAGTCGGTTTTTGTAAGTGAACGTTCGAAAATTTTTGTTGTTTCTTGTTTTAAATTTTTTTTTGGTTTTACGATTTTTCCGGCTTTTCGTCTTTTTCCCACTTTTTATTCAAAATTCACCTTAATAATAATTAGTAAACAAACCGAATTACCAGAAAATGAAAATGCCGGTAAATCTGACATCTCTAATACTGTCTGATATTGAACGTTCTCGCGAAGCACTCAACAAAATCCACTTATACGAAAACACCGCCACTAAGACCGCCAGTTCGCACCTACCCAGCTTAGAAAACGAACGGTTCGCGCATTTTCCAACACAGATTATTCCATCAGACGAATGATAATCAAACCCACCATCTCCAGCACATCACTGAAGACCATCGGCTCACTTCGACGCGTCAGTTAATAGAATATCCGTCCGCGCGAAGAATAACGGACGCGTCGCTTTCACTACCCCCACTGATAAGGGTAGTAATTTATTGTAGCGAGATATTTATCGCCGACACTGCGAACACACACACACCCGAAACACATAATAGTTTAACTCGAGCGACCTTCAGAGAGTGCCCTCGGATCCGGCGAGTCCTTTGTCCCGGGTCTTCCGGGTCAGAAATTATTTTATGGCGCGTTTATGTCGACTCGGGCCTCGGTTTGTTGCCGGGATAATTTAACAACGGACGGCGATTAAGACGCATCCTTCGTCCTGCGAAGATTTTCTTGTGTGGCCCTTTTTTCCGCATTGTCCCGGCGTATAGTAATGCGTCAGCGGCTTTCGTCGCATAATTCCGTCGAGGTTTTATGATAATGGTGCGTTTTATTAAGATAATATTGCGATTTGAGAATGCCGCCATTATGTTGTTTTTTTTGTTGGGTCATTTTCGTGGGTGGAGTGTTTTCGATGTGTCCCCGTTTGAGTGTTGTATTTATGTGGATTCTTGTGATCTAATGCCTATGTGTGGTACTTAGGGAGGATTTATGGTTTTGATGTATTAGATCTTTGTGCGTTTGAGAATAACGAATGATTTATAAGTTTGTCTTGGAAAATGGGCCCTTAAAAAAGTTGAATCGAAAATATAATGATTCAGATATTTGAATTTGCATAATAAATTCAGATTATAATAATTCAAATAGAATATATATCTTTATTATTGAAAATATTCTATTTATTTTTAAATCTTTTTTGTAAATAAATCTCTGAAATGGTATTTATTCTAGACACTAATGAAGCGATAGTGTCAAGATTCGCAATATATACAAAGAAAAAAGAAATAAAAAACCTTATAATTGAAAATACAATGGTCATTGGAGTACATTGAAGTTGTCAGATAAAAGCTGTCATCTGCGATAACAATGAAAAGAAAGTGATTGTTTCAGTTCTTGGAAACAAATTGTTAAATAAAAAAATGACGAAGGAAAATCGCGAATTTCACTGAAATTAATAACGGAACATATCGCAAACATTTGCAGAAATATTCCAACATTTAATACGCAAAATTATAAAACGAAAAGACGCCGGAAAATTTCAGAAAAAATAAATCAAAAATTTCGGCAGTCGTCAATCGGGTTTGCCCCATTTCATTTTTATTCCCGGCTCGTTTCCGATCCTCGCGCGCGCGCGATATGAAAAAAGAAAATAAAATTCGCGAATAATTTAACAACATTAGGAATGGAGAAAAGTGCGCTGAAACATGTAACATTGCAGAGTCGAAGTTTATTAAATATTTACGCTTCATCAGCGGCGCCGTTTCGTTCGCATCGCGTTCATTTCGCGACGCCGAACGCGAAAGAGAATGCGGCCGCGGCAAAAATAAACGTATCTCTGAGAAAACACGGGAAAAAAATATCACAGAACACGGAAAATGCATTTTCTCCACATGCATGCATATTTCACGAACACTCCCGATCGGGCGTATCGTAATCGCCCTTTAAATATTACACGATATGAATGAATTATGCGGAGCGGCGTGTCGAATTTTCCCTTCACTTTACACGGCCGAAATTTTCGTTTTAATACGAATCCATTATCATATTTTCGCTGATTAAGCAAAGCCGGTCATGCAGAAGCGACTCGTCCGATGAAAGCGCAATACTTAACATTTTATACCAAAACAGCAACGGATGAATTTTTAAACAGCACTAAAGCACCGCTCCGTCCGCTCGGACCGTGATACGCTAATGCTATTCATATATTCAGAAGACGTTCCCGCATGGAAAATATGTGATGTTTTTTGATGCAATACACTTTTTACGATCCGAATTAGAAGTATCGTAAAGTGTTCCACGTTTCGGAGTCCAGACGCCTTCGTTGGTGCAGCGGAAGCGTTATAATGCCCGGGCATTATAGGTCGGGTTCGATCACGTGCGAAGCATTAAGCCTTTGGGGGTATTCGGGTGGCCAGCTTAAAGCCTGGTTTAATGGATCGGATTTTCCAAAGGGTTAGGGGTGAGTTTCTATGGAGCGGTCGATTCTGAGGTGGTATCGTGTTCTTTGCCTCTAGTGATGGACATCAATACGTTTCTGTGGAAGTCTGGATTGAAATGTTCGTTTATTGAAATTCGGGAGGTTGCTGTGTGTGAATGTCGTTTTTAAAATTGGATGGGGTGGTGTTTTGGAGTTGTATGTTGAAGTGTCGAGGCGTTACAAAGATGGAACGGTCTGAAAATTGAAGCTATTTCGAGAATTGATATTGTATACTGTGAATGGTTGGAAATAATAAATTTTACATAATGTATAATATTTAAGAGTTTCGTCTTCATGAAATATGAAGTAATTGTTACATAAAAGTTATAGACAAAAGAAAAAGATGTTGAAAAGACGAAACTTTTTGTATAAAATTAATTATGTAGAAAAATGTATTTGATATAAAAAAAGTAAATTCAAGTAAATAATAATAAAGTATAATATTAAAAGATTTTAAAATGATAAAATATTTGTATTTTTACGATGAAAAAATGTTTTAAAATATCTTATTAATACATGAAAATCAATCCAAACGAAATGTTTGAGAAACTTTTTTCTAAGCAAGTAAAATATGAGCAACAAAGCTATTATCGGCTATCGAAAGTCAAGTTTTTGCGTTTATTAATTGAAGTGGCGAAATATAGAGAAACTTTTTACTTTATGAAGACAACTGTATACAAGATAGGGAGAGTAAGTAAAAGCTCGACCGAGGGAAAGTTTCGTTTTGAAATATCACAAATGAAATTTCTACAGCGTTTTATCGAAAAAAAGAGGAAAAATATTGTTTCGTTATGAGATTCGTTCGTGATGAGAAATTGTTGTTGAAAAGCAATCGAGAGAATATTTCATTTTCGAAAATCCTTCTTAACTATTTGAAGTAATAAGTTGTGTACGCGGTTTAAAAAATTTCTCACTCATATAAAATTCAATTATTCTAATATCGGTTACATCACGAAATGTTCATTTTTCTACGAAAAAAAATCTATACGTTTCGTTAAACACGATGATTTCGAATCGAGATTTCTTTTTGAAAGAAACGCGAATCCTTGCAAAAAAAGATGGGAAGAAAGAATGAAAAATTGATAGAAAAGATTAATGGTCGTTCCTTGAATTACATTTAAGTGCTAAATGATCTTCGAAGAAAGAAAAAATGTACGTACGCTCAATCACGACATTTCATGCATACTAAGGGATATAATATATATTCTTTTTGAGTTCAAGAAAACATAAATTACCTTCAACGTGTTTTAACGACGAAATAAATACAACAAAAACAGTATCTTTATTGTGTCTATATATGGAAATAGATTTTTCTTTTATGCTTATGTATAGATGAAAGGAAAACTCGTGACTTGAATCCGAATATTCCAAGAATACCTTTTTTTAAAGCGTTTTTCTCGCTGGAAGATCTTATTTTCTTATCTCGCCTTAATCTCAATCTTATATATTGGATGTAGGCAGAAGAATAGAGGGAAATAGCAACATTTTCGAATAAATTTTTTTTAGTGAATTCGGATAATTGAATCGAAAAGTATACCCGAAAAAACTATATTTTTTAATGGTAGACAATTCAGATCATCCCTTTTATTTTTATCTTACTGTCTGTACTTTGGAGATTTCAATTAGCCGACAAATTTGAAACGATTTTTCAGTACAAATTTATATTGAATATTATATAAACAACTTTTTCATGAATTTATTGAGATTGGATCAATGTGTTTCAAGGATCGAATCTTAAAAATTCCAATAAGAAACTATTTCATGAGCATCTCATAAATCGGCAGTATCGGCTCATCTTCAAAAAATAAACAATGGCATGTATATAAAATGTAAACACGTTTACTTATGTTCTGAATAAACTTTTACGTCACACACGAGTATAGAGAAAGAGAAAAAGCGTTTTTGTTTTATCCTCGCGGAGTGAGCAATATAGCGACAGTGTGCAAATATTCCGCTTTTGGTCTCTTTGTGATATCATTCATGTTTACTTTTGTCCTTTTGGGCTGAACGCAAACACTCGAAATAGCGTTTTGTGCTCTTGTAATGTTCATTCCACTACATTTATATCTAGTTGCGATTAATATTCGTTTTTTTTTGCAAATAGTTCCAAAAAAAAGTGTACGTTCCATTCTTCCCATGGTGCTGTCGGTAGTTCGATTCGTGAAATCTCCATTATCGACATTAGTTCGAGTGTAAAATTAACGGTGTTTCAATCGCGTTTCGAACGTACGAAGGTATGCTTTGTAGAACGTTTCAAGTTTGAATCGGATACGTAAATTAAGCTCTTCTCGGAAGCATGAGATATTATGTAACTTAGAAGCGTATTGGGTATCGAAATGGAAATTGTTCGGAATGTTATTGTTTTTTCAATTATTCGATTGTATGAAATTAATGAGTTTTTTGAAATATATATTTGGTTATCTTATATAATTTAATTTTTTTTTTTTCATAAAAAAATTGGGTTTAGTTAGTGCCTTAGTATGGAAAAAGCAAATATTTGATGTTATTTTATTTTCAACCCGAAATTGACAAATAGCAAGATTGAGATTGAATATTATTGTATTTATTGATCATAAATTATCTAATATAAAAAATTGTTGATAATTAAAGAAACAATTGACGATTCATAAGATGAACCAAAAATATGAATACATAAATGTATTTTCGAAACTCAGCACACATTTAATCACTAATACGCTCAACAAACAATCCGAACATCGTCCGTGTATCAATTTTACGACCCAACACGTACGTTCCTCTTTTTTCGATCGCGACGATAATACCGTTCGTATTGAGAGACAGACAAGACCCGTTGCCAACATACGAAGCCTTAATAGCTTCCTGTCCGTTATACGAGGCGGCCTCAATTTCCACTCGCTTCACAAAATCGCCATAATCCACGAAGATTGCAACGTTAAAGTCTCACTCTCCACGCCGGCAAAAATCGACACTTTTCCCCTTTATATTTACGACGGAAAGAAGGACTCACCTCGACCCCAGCAATCAAATTACGCGCACATTGTATGCGCTCGCTTGTTTCACAGAGCCTCGTTTTGTTCGCGTATAAAACGGTGAATAAACAAAATGGCCAGGTCCCGTGCTTTACAGCGCCGTTCTTTTTCGAAGATAAATAATAAAAAGGGCGGGAAAACTCGCCCAGACGTCGGGCAATAAATGACGCTGGAGGAAACTCGTATTATCCCGTGTAATAATATTGCGTGGGTGTTGTTCGCTCTAGGATTTTCTGCAGATGGAATCCCCTCGGCCGCATCAGTTTTCCGATGAATTTTTCATCAGATTTATCTAGGTGCGGTGGAATAACTAATGACAACTTATTTATTAATGCTGTAACATATTCGACGGCACTGCACCAGTGAGTTTGCCCTTAAGGCTTTTATTTGTATATTTGTTCGTTGTTTGTTTTGTGCGTGGAAATAACAGCTTTACCGACCGCTTTCAGTGGGCATTCGTATATTTGTATTTCATCACACGGCCCACTTTTATGAAGCGAATGTTTATTTTTTCTACGTGTAAAACGCCATGTTTGATCAGGGTAAGTTGTATAGGCGTCGGAAGCGCGCTTTTAATAAAATAATTACAAAGCTCTATTGAATCCGTAAATGAAACGAGGTATATATTTGATAATCAGTTAATTTATCATAATTTAGAAGCGATCATATACTGTATGTTCGAATGTATTTTCAAACATAAGCCTATAAATGTGCCGAAAAGAGCTTTGCGCATGTCGAACGAACGAACAGCTGTTTGCAGAACGGCAGCTTCGAAATTGTTAGTTTGAAACCGTTAAAACGTCAAATTTGTACAAAAAATATATGAAACTAAAAAAAAATATATATATTTGATCATTTTGAGATATTAAATAACGATATTTTATTATTTTAAGGGTTAAATTGTATTGAGACAAATGGAAACGTTGTCCGCATGCGCAACGCACCAGTACTAGTGAGTCTCTATGAATGTAACGCCAGATCGGTTCGGACGCCCGCTCGGAAAAGCGGTGCGTCGCCTGCACGTGGATTTTCCCGATTTTCCACGTGATTTTCGCGAAAATAACCACGTTTGATCAATCAATATACCTTGCATAACATTTTTGCATATAGATTCGAATTCATATTGGTTGGATCGTCGCAATAAAACCGTGTAATCGCACCGAGCATGGGTTAAATGTCATTCGATCCTTTCGAGAGTCAATAGAGATATAGTATAATATTTCTGTCCGAATATGTACATAAAATTATTACAGTGAAGAATGTTTGTATTAATATTGCGTATAAGGATCGCGTGTTGATAAAATTTGAAATTCAAGTGACGAGACAATGAGAGCGCAGTTGACCATCTATACGAAGAAAAGAAGACAACGTCCAATTTAAATACGAGGTATTTTTTTCCATACATAAATATGAATGTTTGACAGGAAAAAAATCTTAAGGGAATACGTATATATATTCAAGATCGGAGTCGTTTGACTGAATTTTTTCGTATTCGTATTTACGTGGAACGCTAACATACAATTTTTCCCTTTACAACATACACATACATTCCATATAAAATTTTGTGAATAATAAAGAAAGAATTTTTTTCTGCGGATTCGGATATTCGCTTTTGAATTGTGCGATCGCGCGAAGGCTTTGAAGCATTTGTCAAGAATTTTATCGCTCGAAAAGTCCTCTAAAGCGCTCTATTGTGACAGTATTCAAATGGAAAAGACAGCTTTATATATTTGCAGGTTCGAAAAATGTGCGTGTGTCAAATAACACCGCTTCGTGTAAATATATGAAAGCCCTCGCAAGAAGTCAATTTTTATTATTGATTCATATGTAAAAAAATTCCTTCGTGGCAGTATTATATATTGGGCCGTTATATATTTGTTCGTATGTGTTTCGAAAATTGTATTATTCAATATATTTTTCGTAACGTTATTATTGTGAACATTTGCAAAAATATAACATTAGTTATCGTAAGAAATGTTTATTGTTTGTGATGTCTTAGAAATGTGAATATTATTATTCATGAATTTGGAGCGCGAGAATATTTTATGACTTTTTATGAACATAAAGACAGTTAAGCGATATCGTTATATAAGATTATTCGCGCGGTTCAAATTCACTTTAATTAAAAGCATGAACTAGACCAACTATTAAATCTCACCAAACATAATTGATATTCATTAAAAACACACATTCTGCTCGACCCAATTTTTAAGCAAATCAATTTATATTGTTTTCGAGCCGAAAAAAAATCTTATCATGTCCAAAAAATTTTTGCAATCCCAATTACAATACAGTAAAAAAACCATAGTTATATCATCATAAAAAAATATCACAAAATAAAAATAGCGCATTCTACCCTCAACCTAAAAAAGAAAATTCTCAAACGAAACTTGTTTCTAGGGAAAACCCATATTATACGGCAATCGAAACCGAGCATGCCATCTGTAACGATTTCTGGGGCACGCACCGACCGATAAGTATCGGAAGCTCGAACTTTTCTAGTCCACGGCATTTTTAGCACGTGCCACCGCCAATCTGGATGTTTTATGTGCGATGCGATGTGCAGATACCTTCGCGTTTTAAAGGTGTTGCGATAACGGCCCTGCCCTCGCGTCGACAATGGGAAATGGAAGTAAGTTTCCCATTTCCTACCGGCTGGGTGGGCGGGAAGACGATAAGCCCAAAATGGAATACCATTATCGGAATCCAGAGATCGTTATCCGACGTTCCGCTTCGATAATGTTGCGCGAATAAAATTAACACTGTAGATTTGTCGGCCGCGCTTTGTTCGACGGGATTCGTATCTGATTGGGTTTTTCAATGGGTTTGATAGATTCGATCGAAGTGTCGTATTTTATATTCGGGAGATCGTCGAAGATATATTGCTTGGGTGATTTGTAGCGAGCTTCGTGTCTACGGATTTTCAGATGAAAGTACTAATTACGGAGCGTTAACTCGAGGTGTGATGTCAGTTCTCTTCTAGATAGGATTTAGTAGGGTGAAGTTGGCTTTAGTATTCAGTATTTATTCGAAACGATACGCATATGTATAAGAATGTTGGGAACTAACATCAAGAAGAAGGATGGTGAAATATGCCTGTTTACAGACGAAAGCTTGTTTTATAGGGTAGATGCAGTATTAGTTCTCGGGGGAGCGAATGCGGATAAGAGAAATAAAGGTAGTGAAATTAAGCGCGGGAATGTTATACGAAAGGGTCGATGGCAGTATTTGGGTTAAATCGTTAATATTTTTACACACCGAACTTAAACTGAAATAAAAATAAACAATCTTATTCATAAAAAAATGAAATATAAAGATATTTTCAAACGTTAAAATTCATTGATTTTCCGATCACGTAAACCTACGCCTACCTACCTAATACCTACGCGATATTTCCACCTAAAAGCGGATATTAGATAAAAACCGACGTGTTTTATAGACACACATAAAGAATAGATCCAAAATGTTGATACAGCATAAACACCCGACAAAAGCCCCGGATTGAATAATCACGGCGTTCTTTGAATTTTTCATGTAGGTAAATTTCGATTGTGGGATGCGAACCCATGACGCACCACCATATTTACAAATCGCGATTCCTTCCGAGCGTAAGCTACCAAATTCGAATGTTTACCGAATCGACAACACTCCTACACGTACACACTATTCAGTAGAGAGAAAAAACGCACACCCGGGTACAAAATCTTTTTCTTCTCCGGGAAAAATACAAACAGCGCCCGCGTTATTTTCGCTCGGAAGTGAGTCGATTTGAATATCTCATCTCTGAGGCGCGGCGCTGCTGAAATTCGTATTTTCCGCTAGTTTTCCCTATGCTGGAAATGTACTGTAATTTCAGCCGACGGAATCGGAATTGAGGATGTGATGAATGAAGAATATTGGAAAGGAGAATGGAGGCTTTGTTCGGTCGAGGAAAAACCTCGTTTTTAATCAGTCCTCACCGCGGGCTGTTTCACTCGATGCAGACGCCTTCTCTGCTCTTTCGTTTTTTTTTTTTTAAATTTGCGTTTGAATAAAGGATTCTGTGCGAGTTTTACACTCCGATAGGCTTCCGAGGTTTTCCAGTGGGAAAGCAGCTTCCAGCAATTAGTGCAATTGCAGAATCGAGTCGTCATTATTGTTTGAAAACTTGTAGAATCTGACGTAAATGTATGGTTTCAATACTGGGTTGTTAGATTTGAATCAATTATTAGAATATAATAATTACCAAATATATAATAGTTAAAGTATTAGTTATATTGATAATCATTTATTAATTTCCATATAATTCAAATGGAAATTTCAACACTGAATAATCAGAAAAGAGACTTATTATTTTTTTGATATGATTTAATGATAAATTTGATAAATCGTTAAATATGCTAATATTTCACTAGATAAATTATAATATTAGTATGTATGCTAAATTAATTTAGAAATTTTCTCATACGAACGCGTAATGATCATGTAAAACTTTCTGAACATACTTTGTCGACTGAGAGAACATTAATGAAAGTAAGGATCGTGACTACAACTACGTAATTAAGGTGTATAAACTCAAAATGAGAATGTCTAAGTTTTTATCATCATAAAAAATATTCGACATATGTTAAGTTTCCAAATATTCAATTCGAATGAAAAGTTTTTTATATTAATCTACAAAAAATATGTTCTCTCTCAAGAATATTTAAAATTATCGACATTAAATAATGACTCGAAAATTTTTTCTTTTTTAAATTTTATAGAAGACTGCCTGATTGAATTCATTTTAACTTGGCACGCATTTTTCAAGTTTTCTTTAACGATTTTTGCAGACTGTCAAATGTAAAATCTGTAGACTCGAATACATTTTAATTTTTTGTTAGATAATTAATTCTCTGAATATTAATTGTAAAATATAATATATTTTTATATTTATAAAAAAATTCAATCGGAATACAAAATTTTTTACATAAATTGAAAATTTTTAAAATATGCAATATACAAAATGAAATGAAGAGTACCAAAAATCCAATACAAAGGCAAATTTATGACACGACTATTCAATCAGCACAACAATACGCGAGAAAACTCTTCTATTGTGACTACTTTGTGATTTTTTCCACAAAATTCACCTCGAACGTATTCCAAAGCAACCCTTAGGATCCCCGTGGTCTTCCAGGACGGGCTCCACCAGCCTCAGGAAAACTTTTTCCACGAGGACTTTTGTCGACAACGGAAGTGCAGGTACTCAACGTTATTGCTCCTTTCCGAGTCTCGGGAGCCGAACGGAAGAAAGGTCCTTTGTCGATTCGTTATCTTGTGTACTCCAAGACGCTTCATTATGTTGACTCTATTTTCTCACATGCGTCTTTCGTTTCGATATATAATATGTTGTGTATAAGATGGTTCATAAATATTCAGTTTTTTTTTTCAATTTTTGTGGCTAAATATAATTTACTAGTAGATAGGTCCGATGTTAATAACATCCGCTGTGGTTTTGTCAAGAAACGGAAGACGATAAAATGTGAAAACCTGATGGTGTGAACCCGATCTGAATATTTAATATTTAATTAATAAAATCAAAATAGTTCATTTGTTATTTGTTTGTGATATATAGGCAAAGTTGGAGGCAGTAGGTAATAAGCATCATATTATAGGCGTTAACTATATAAGCATAAAGACCATATTCGTGAAAAAGTTAGCGAGCGTCATCGAACAGATACACACAACCACACACACACACAAAAATCCGCTATTATATATAGAGGATTTTAGAGATAGATATACGAAATATAATTTGTAATACAGATTCGTTTAAATAGTTGATTATAAAGGTCAAACAAGTTTCAAACAAAAGTTAATTTCAAAGGAAAAGTAAAAGTAGCTTTTCCATTAATTTGTAAAATGTTTTCAGCCTTGTTTTTAAAAGAAAGATAATTAAACAAAATTTTATTTAATGTATTTTAATTATTTAAAAATATTTCAATTTTTTTTAACCTTTCTGTATATACAAAAGTTTTTCAGCCGCACAATACATTGTAAAACTTCGAAGCGAAGAAATTTTTTGGATTGTTAAGCTCGAATTGTATATTTAGATTTATTTTTCATTGTTGTATTCGGTTTATTTTGAATGCGGTCGTTGCGCATGTTTTAGGATTAAATTCTTGTTGGATTTTCTTGCATGTGCACATAAGTCGAGAGGCGATTAAACCGATTCGTCTAGAAAATACCAAGTATGCTATCCGAGAAATTTTCTTCGGTTTTATCAGGCATTCTTCTACGAAACTATAACGAGAAAATTAATCGTTATTTCACAAGTTTACAGCCAGCGAATGCGGATAATGCACCCACTAGATAAAATTTACGAAGTGTATTCTTTTCACGGTATCGCAAGGCTGCATAAACGTTTTAATTAGCGGAACAACTCCGGCAACAGTCTCAATTTCTCATTATGACGTTTTAGTTGAATAAATGAGTCAACTCATTTAAAATTGAGCGAATTTTTCATCCAATTGCTCGCGAAGACTACCGAGCGCCGTGTTTGACAATTTTCATTCGGGCCGACTCATACGAGACCTGAATACGAGATCGGGCTGCGACACAGTGGCCTGTTATGCAAAATAAAATATGAAATAAATTAATTCGACTAAAATAGAACATAACTGAGGCGAGAGCTGGGCAAAAAGCTTCCATTTATGCTAAATATAATTAAATTTCACACGGCGCAAGGTAGAGCGTCAATCAAAACGAAACATCCGAGTCATACCGCGAAAACTGAAAACACTCGTACGTGCGTCCCAATTTCCTTTCCGGATTAACGGCGACATTTATCACGACAAAATGTCAAATTATATACGCGATAAAATGGGCTGAATTAAATTTATGATTCGCTACTATTCTCTGTATGGAATATGCTGGACGATTGGAAAATCGTTAATTTTAAAATATTATTTATGAAGAGATTTTTTTTCAAGAAATTTTTTTCAATATAAACAATACAACTTCTATAGTCTGTCTTATCTCAAAGAATAGTATATATAAGTTTTTATTGAATGGTTCGCAGAAATCTCTTCTACCCGTATGGTAGAGCGTGCTTTGCGCTGGTTCAAATGCAATATATTGTCGACAAAGTTCATATATTGAAAATTAAACGCAACGGCAGCTCCATATATATTAAATACGAGTTCGCACAACTATATATAAGGAGAATGTACATATATATGAACGTTATAAAGCCTTTGTGAGCTTTGTGAAAAGGCTGTGGCGTTGATGAGTTTCGATAAAATTGCTACTTTGAATGGAAAAAGCTCAAACGCAAAGTAAGATTCGAGATATTTTGATCGAGATGAAATTCAAACATTTCGAAACACGGGAATGTACATTTTTGAAACTCATATCGGAACTATTTCGTTATAAATCCTGGAAAGTTTTATTCGACAAAATCGTTAAAAAGCAGTCCATAAATATTTTACAACATTGTACCGTTCGTGGCTTTTTAAAGTTTGCACATATGTGACAACATTCCATACCTGTCGAAAAGCCATTTTGTTCGATATAGCGCAATAAAGACGTACTTTTCACAATTTAAAGTTTGCATCGAGGTTTCGTGCAATATCGATTTAAAATTTTCGATTTAACTGGTGAATGCAAAAGTTTAATATCGTTTTATATAAAAAATCAAAGCTATGTAAAATGCAACATGACTTCCAATGATGTTCGAGAATTTATCTATTCGCGAATACAACCTGATTAAAAGTAATTAATAGTATATTGGTTTTGGAGCAAATACACGCTTCAATTTTGCATTTATATGGACGCACCTGTTTGCAGATAATCGAGTAATGCAGTAAAATCAATTACGCTAGGTTTAATGAATTTTCATTATGGACGTGTAGCAATTTTGGGTATCGACAAACTAATACTCAAATTGCAATACATTATAATCAAATGGAAATTTTAGCGATTGTTTATTACGAAATAATTTTCATATTTTAACCACATGTAACTGTTTCGGAAAACCCTTATCTATTTTAATTTTTGGTTCGTTATAATTTTATGCACTGATGAATTGTAAAATATGCGCACTCAAAATAAAGTAATTTATCGAAATATCAAAAATTAGCCAATCAAAACTATCGATATAACATCAATCAAACCACATACCTACATCAGAATACATTCCCATATTATAACCACGCAAACAATCCAACCGAACAGATAATGACAGGACCATTTTGCGGTCATCGAGCCCTCCGATCGTTGCGCAAAATAGTTCGAATGGCGCGAAAATAGTGCCTTTTGAAATGAATAATTTTCCGACCGATCCATCCTAGTACTACCCCCCGAGAACCACAGAACATCCGCATGGTACAAGCCCCGGGGCTCGAAATATTTCATAGAACCTTGCGGTCCTCGGTGTGAAATACGAGCTCGAGGCCCACCCTGTGGATTGGAGCCAGAACGCAGGGGTTGGGTAAGGCTGTAGAGGAAATCGGTTATGTTTTATTGAAAATATATCTCGGGTTCTTGGGCGATTTTGCGGAATTATCGCCGATTTAATAGTTGAGGTTTATCGTTTTGTTGAGCGAGGTTGCTCAATGGTTGGTGATTGTTTTTAATGTCAGATTAATGTCGGGTGGGTCGATTGTTTTTCGTGTTATTACTGTTTTTTGAATCTATAAGTGTATTAAATAAAAAGAAAATGTTACGAATTATATTGAACTTTCATAAATTTCGAAGCATAAAACTAAAGTAACTAAACTATATTAAAATTTAAATTTTTTTTCAAATATAGAATATCAATCAAAAAATTTTAGAATTATTGAGTACTTATTTTAAATTGGTAACAATAAATTGTTAGAAAATTCACTACGACTTTTCAAGTACTTATGCGTAAAATAATTTACTTGTACAATATTTAATAGGTGGAAAACAGATTAAATATTTAACGTTTCCTCCTTATCAGAAATCCATTGAAAATTTCGTCACACTCGCCTCACATCAAACCACCGCACCCCATACAATCGCTCGAACGTCACTCCTATCTAATCAGCCCACAAAGCACTTCACCCCATCATGATTTATTTATTACGAATCACCAACAGAACCATGAATATAGATGTCGTCAACCCATTCGTCAACTCATCGCTAAACTTTACGACCGAATCGGCAAACACCCACACACCCCTCATAAAACGCCGAACCAAAAACACTGAACTCGCCTTCGTTGGCGCCAAAACAGCGAAGCATCCTTCGCCGGTCCGAGAGGAGAGTTTCTACATTATTATATAAAAAATATATATAAAGAAGTTGCGGTTCTGCGTGATCAGCAAACGGCATGGGGTGAAATTGCCGCATTACCGCGAACATCTCCTTCGACGGCGAACATCTCGACGGCGCGTAAAAACTTTAACAGCGCTCTTCAGAGGCAAAGAGACGCGTATTTTATACGGAATGTACGTTCGGAAACTGCTCCGAGCTCGGCCAGGTCTAATGTCGATGTTTCGAAATCGAATTTTGGATATCTCGCGACGATCTCGATGCCGTATACGTCGGAGAAGTTGAACGCTTTCGTATCTGATCTGACGCGTTGCGAAAATGTTTGGGAATGAATATGATGGAGTTTTTCTTAAACGTTGAATGGTGATGAGTTAGTGAAATTTGCTTATTGGAAGGTAGAAGTGATTTTATATTTCAATGAAGTTCTATATAGAATTATGTTAAACCTTTACTAAAAAATATGATTTGAAGATGAAATTTCAATATTAAATAAACGAGAAAACAATTTAGAGAAAACGTGAGGAATTTTAAATAAATGATGAAATAAAATGTAATACAAAAAAATATATACACACTCAATCTATTTTTACACGATATATACATACGTTTCAGAAGCGCCATGTAAAAAAAAGTATGACTGACAGAAAAATTGGTGATAAGTTCCATCAATATATTTGAATGGGAGTTCTATAACTTTCATTCGAAATACTTCATAAAAAATATGTAGTGTGAAAAAAGTTCACCATGAAAAAAGATCATAAATTTTAATTGAATAATTATCCGGATTTTACCATTGTAGTTAAATATATATATTTTTGTATTTTATTGAGAACAAAAACGTTACAAAATCATCGAAAGAATTAATATAACTCATTTACATACACAAATAAAGCTTTTGACGTCGAAAAAAAAAGCAACAGTATTTCATCCGATTCGCTCCGGATAATCCGCGGGATTCGCATTCGAAACGCGTAGAAACGACAAAATAAAATAAATGAATAAATACGGACCAAAAAAAAACGCACGTCAAACATCATTATATGGGGTCTCGAAAAACAAAAGCACGAAAAGCAAATAACCAAATGAAAAACGAAAAAAATTACTGATACAAACAAAAAAAGAAACCCACATGAAATATTCATAAGCGGCATTAGATCGGGGGCCATCTTCGTGTCGGGCCGCCATATTTCAAACGGGCCTCGGATAAATTATTTAGGCGTCGACGAATGCGTCTCGTTCGTTCCGCTGCGTTTTCCCGCCAACAATGGCCGCCGTCGCAAGGTGGCCGCGCGCCGAAGGGTTTCGGCCAAACGAGCTTTTCATTGCGCGCGGAGATTGACTGCGGCGGGAAAAAGGAAAAATCGCCGGGCCGGCGCGCGTTTTTCCACGTAATGATATGGTCGGGTGTTTTTCCCGAGCGTGCTTTATGTAGATTTGAAAATTGGCGGGTGCCGGTTGTTAGTTTGATGGCGTTGTGCGGCAGGTATAATGGCATAGTTGGGGGATTGGCGGTGAAAAAATTCAGATGGTGAGATTTTTATATGGGTTTTTTTTAGTATATGGTGGAAAAAAGAGGTTGGGAATGTCTTAATTGAGTAGTGAATGATTGCATGCAATAAAAACATTGATATGAAAATTTTTTAAGAATATTTTTGTTTTAATGGAGATTTGACAGCGTCGTTATTTTTCGATTATACAAAAAAATGAATGCATACTAAAATATTAAATTTTAGATTATATTGATAAAGAATAAGGGCGAGGTCTTATGCAGAGTGTGAACATAGAAAAACATAAGAGTAATTATAGACCAATCCTCTTTTTATACTTTTTATACCTACGGTGTAAAAAAATGTATGGTGACCGTATAAAAATTGGAGATAAATTTCACCAGTATATTTGAATAGAACTTTCACCCGAATATACTTTATAAAATATGTTATTTGAAAAAATTTTGCCATTTTAAATTTTTAAAAACATTGAAAATGTTTATTTAATAACTATACGCGTAATAATAGCAGTACATTAACCTTTATCGAATCTTACCAGTGTGGCATATTAATATATTTATTTTATTTTTTTACCATGTTAAAGCGATAAAACCATCTAAATAATCTGTTTTTCTTTCTAGAATCGTGTAAAAAGAGGATAAAGTTTATGGTTTACTTCAAATATCTTTTAAGTGTGATTCAGGATTGAAGAATTTATTTAAAATTAATAAAAAAAAAATGAAAATTGAAGGTAAAATGCAATTTTTTTGATATTTTTAAAGAAAGAACGCGTATCTATTGTATATATTTTTATGATTCAATTTATATGACGATTTCACGAAAACATTAATAAAAAATATTTATATACTGAAAAATCTAACACCAAAACAAATCAAGCCACATCAAAAGTTGATACAAATTCAGTTCGATTCCATCAAATCTACGAATCGAATGAAATGTATAAAAATTTTCCCGCAAAAATCGAAGCTTGAAAATTGTATACGGCTTTGGATATTGCAATTCGATCGAATTGCTAATGCACAAATCGAATTTCGCAGCTTCGGCGACGGATTATGTAGAACACTTCGCAACGAAACGAGAGCGATCAGTCGATCGTGAAATCAGGTTAGGCTTTCGGACGCGTTCGTTGAAAGCGCGTCAAATGTGAAAAACCCGGAAAATCCTCGAACGAATGTTTATAGAGTGATGAGGTGTAAACGAGCAATATTTCACCGGCGAAATTTATTCGAAAACCTGAAAAGGCCTCATCACGCAACGCAAACACAACAAGCCATTTGAGAACAACTCAAAGTGCACAATCGCTTCAGTATGTATTTTCAGTTTGAATTAATGCTTTGTATTGCGGAAAATTTTAATATTATATAATATATAAGAATATGAAGAAAATTATTTCTGATAGTTAAAAATCGATTATATGACATTTCTATTGCAATTTGATTTCAAAATCGTATACATATTATATAGTATAGATTTTAGACGAATTTTTGAAATATTTACAAATTTCACGTTCGTTCCACGACGAGACTCGAATGCGAGCTATTTGGCATGGAATCGCACAATGCACCGACCGCTTGAATCACGTACCGTGAAAGCAGTTTCTATATATGTATTTTACAGTGCTGTTGTTAAATGTTGACTTGGAAACTTATTACTCGTATAAAATTTACAATGTAATGCTTCAACGGTAATTTCATAGTCTGAAAAGTTGAAATCGTGAGCGCTACGCGTACCCAAGAAATGCGAGTTCATGCAAATTTCAAAGCAATATTTTGAATATGATTATTTTTTTTTAATCAAAATGCAAATTATGATGATGAGATAAATCTGTCGTGAGTTTATAAAAAAATAAACGCTTCAGTTATGTAGTCTTAAATGTTTATACTATTTTGTTTATACAGTAATGAAATAGTAATGTCACGACAATGACAAAGGGCAGAAATCGTGCGAGCGTCCAAGCAAACTGTAATAATATGATGAAAAACTATTACGATCCATGAAAAAAAGTATAATGTGACTTCAAATAAGTTTCACTCGATTAATTTTCACGCTTATGGAGCGTTCGCTTTTGGTGTAGAGCCAAAACGCGCACACAACGTATGTGTGCTTTCCCTAATACTGGAACGCTTCATTTAAATAGACATCACCGAAGCGTCGATATTATTCGTCGTTTAAATAGAAAAATACGAAAAGGCGATATTGGAATTGTTCTAAGCGTTTATCATATTCTATATTCGCCGTCTCCTCCCCATCTGGGCCAAAGCTTTTGAACACTTTGCCGATAGACGGGCTTTTCAGGTGTACATAACTCAAGGCGAAGGATTTGCGTCGGATTACTATCGCCTCTTTTTTCGTTACTTTGGTGACGGTGCACAAGTGACTCTTTGCTGAGAAATCCCCTAGGTGGAAAACGACTCCTGTCGCGTATATTTTGCAAGTGAGAAGTATCGAAAAGGACGAAACGGAAACAAAGCTATAAAAAATACGAAGGAATAATATTGTAATGCTGTGGAATCACCACCTGTTTGCCTCGCGGAAAGAATTTCGCCGAGTTGCTTGTGAGAAAATGCAGTTCTTGCATCTTTGGTGTACTTCAATTTAACGAGGATGGCGATTCTTTTTAAAATCGGCTTTCCGTATTATTAATGGTAACATTTATGAAACTTTCCGATATCGGAAATTCTACGTTCATGTTCCGCGAGATTCATTTTTATGCGGATAAAGTCGGATCGTTAATAGTTTCCGCCAATAAAAGCACTCTAGTATTGATTCATTTATATTTCAGAATCACTATGGAATGATCTTAAAATAGCAAACGAAAACAATTCCGTTAGAATGAACGAATCGAAAATTTTATATTGATGCATGCTCCCATGGGGTGGTTTAGTATATGCACACCATAAACACATTCGGTGAAATAAAAATAGAATTGAATGCATTTCATAAAAGATGAGACTATCTATGTGCAAAAAGTTCCATACTACAAAAATTTTGCAGCACGAATTTTCCTTATTATTCGATTCTATTTTCAGTTGTATTTTCTCTTTCATGGTTTTCATAATAATTTGAGTTGATAATGATAACGTAACTTTTTGTGATCAAGGATCAAGCGGAAACCAAAAACTACTTACAAAAGGAAAATATATTATTGATTCTAAGGAATTTTTCAAAAAATATATTATTTATAGTTCCGGAATTTGAACGCGCTAGCAATTTCCCGAGGCATGCACCACTTCCATTCGTCGAATGCATTTTTAAATGCAACGACCATATTTCACGATCGTCTAGCGGCGGGCTGGCAATAACAGGTGCTGCAAAATCTATTGGCCGAAGTTCAATACCTAAACTAGCAACGAAATGGCCTTTGGGAAGGTGTGCAAAGTCCCTCGAGCACAGAAGCTCTCAAACTCCAGACCAAGGGTGTGAAAGCTTAGATTTTAGTATTAAGTGAGCTGCTGTTTGTTCCTGTTAGCATACTAAAGTTATGTACCTAATTTTCATTTATCTGAAAATCAAATTCGTTGAAAAGTATTATATTAATACTTTATTTGAAATAATAATTTATATGTATTAAGAAAAAAATGATTAATTAGTATCAAAGGACATTCAATTTATAAAAAGTTTATAAAAAGTGAATATTTATATGGTTCCCGAAAATAGTCAACTCTTACAAAAACCTGGATTCGCACTTGATAAATATCGATCCTGATTCGAGTTGACGTGGGTGATCCCTGGCTGAATGTTGGATTCTGGAAGAGCCTCCGCCCGGAGGCAATAACCACGAAAAACGCGCACCTGAAACTTTGTTTCAGCCTTTGCGGTGGGTGGACTACGCTCCTCCTTTGTGTCACCCTCATATTTTATGCAGTTTTCATGCGGAAGGTTTTTTTCTAAAGGATCGCAGTGTGAGAAGTTCTCGATTTTGTGATTATATGACTCTTCGATTTCGATTATTTCTGTTCATATCAAAATATTACGTTGATTTTTTTTAAAATATAAGTGTATTTTCAATTGTATTTTCATTATGTGTGCCATATAAGGCATAGTCAAAATATAATATTTCAAGCGTCTAGTTTTTCGCGGTGTGTATTAAAATGTATTCTGCGGACGCGCTGAAAATAAATTTCCTGCCCAATCCCGCACGAGATATGATATAATATACGATATTTCAAAAAAACGAAAACGGAAAAAAACAACAAAAGACCCTTGTTTTCACGCCGTTTTTTTTTTCACCGCGCAAAAGTGAATCCATCTCCTGTTGAAAGCTGAGCCTCACGTGCTGCAATAACACCAGGCCTTTCCATTAAGGTGAAGGACGAACACGCGTGAAATAATAACGAAAAAGTATGAACGGCCGACCAGCAAAAACACCGAGCGAATATTTTTCATCTCGAGACGAAAAAACTAAGATTTAGTCTCGCGCTCGAGACTATTAAAAACTTCGAGAAGTGCTGCACCTTGCAAGACGACGAAGTTCTCTCTTCCCCGTGGGCCATAAACTGGCTTTATGAAGATAAAAACGATGGAAAACTTCTTCTTACTTTTTTGTACGTATATAGGCGAGTAAACGTATTTTTTTGTTCACTCTTTCCGCTACTTACGGTTTTCTAAAATTCACCGAGGTAAATTATTTGTGCGCGTAAGCGGAGTCTTTGAGACGTACGATGAGGAGAGTTTGAAGGAAGAAAGAAGCCGCCTTGAAAGAAAAGTAGGGAAAAACTAACACCGCGCAAGATAACGGCTCTGTGTTTTTCCGTAAAGAAAAGAATAGGAAAAAAGACTCTTTAAGACTGCCGGCAACTTTTCATTCTTCCGATAAAACGTTTCATAAAAGCAGTCTCTAAAAAAATGACATCAATCATTCATATATTCACCATATGAATTTGCAAAATATTCATGATAAAATGTTATACTGATTTATTTTGAATTGTCAAATTTTTGCAAACAAATTATTGTATTATATTTCCGACTGAGATTTTTTTCATATTACGTAATAGAATGAAAAATAATATTTTTTATAATTGATTTATTATAAACAAAATTAATACAAAAATATAATTTAAAGCATTGAAAATAAAATAAAATATGTATATATAATTCAGTTCTAAGTATTCACTTCAAAGAACAAAGCGTAAAGCATCTTAACATTCAACAAATTAATAATAATGCTGCATGAACACGGAAAACATAATTATCCATTTCAATATTCTTCCACAAACTCAAGAGCGCAAACCTTTTCAGAAATACAACAAAAACAAAATTCAAACACAAACCATCAACACGAAAACCCACATAATACCCCCACCGAAACCCTAAACCGACCACAAAACTCCAAAAATTAGTTCGGAAACACCCAAAAAGAAATCGGCAATATAATGAACGCCCTGATGCGAAATTTCATTACGACCGTATCATATGGAGGCGTGTCTTGTTAACCCATTGGCGACCGTTCGGTTCGATTCCGGTTTGCGGTCGGGCCCTCGAGAGGCCCTATCGTTGCCAGGTATATGAGAAAACTTTGCCAATTCTGCCGACGAGCAGACGTCGGAATTGCAGGTTCTGCTCGGCCGTTATAACGGCCGTTATGCGGAGGAAACGGATAACGAAACGCGGGAGCCGAAATCTGCTCGTTACCAATGCGGAATTGCATACGATGAAATTGTATGGTAATATAGATTTTACGTTTGAAATGATTTGTATGTGTTTTGAGTTGGTTTAATTAGTTAAATTAATATTTTTGATGTGAATAATAGAAACACAAATGATTATTATGCAAAGGAGATGCGGTTAGTAGATGGATTTGATAGCGTGTTTTTTGCTAAATATCATATAAGTTAGAGTTGATTTTAGTATTCAGTACTTTTAACATTATGCATTTGATACATACGATAAGTAAAAATTTATAAGGCTTTTTTGATGTAAAAAAACCTTGTTTTGGAGATTACATAGATTATATATAATGATAATATCAGAAATAAATTAGTATGAATCAATTAATCGTGTTCAATAATTTAAAATTTTGTACAAAGAATGAAACATGTAGTGTCACGCTTCGTGTAAAATAAACGATACATACTTCATTTTTTGCGTTACATGAAAAACGTGGAAATCCAATTTATTTTGAAAAAAAAAGCTCTCTGAAAAGGTTCGACAATGTATGAAAGAGATTGCGAAAAAAATTCACACTTACAGGTGAATTGTTTCACACTCGTCTATTATCCGATACGGCAAAACGTACGAACAAAAAATTTCAACGCATATCACTTTTCACACGGGAGAAGACAATGGGCGCTCTCGAAGCGAGCTCGTGAATTTTCGACGTGATCAATTTTCGCATAAAAACAAAAAAATAAAACGTTACTGAAAACAAAATATCAAAAAAAAGTCCGAAACGAGGAAGCTCGCGTCGTCCGGCGGGCGGCTGATGAAAACTGAAAAGCTCTCGCGCTTTCATAACGCCGAAACAAAAATCGAAAAAATAAAACGCGAACCGAAAATAAAGTGAAATTTTTCATATCACCGATACCGGCTTCAAATTATTTTGACACATTTCGACAGTTCACTCTTTAAAAACACACCTCGAAATATAGCTTCAAACAAAAAACTCGGCATCCGAACTCGAACGGACAACCCACAGCTTATTTCGTTAGTGCCACGAAGCAACAATGTTTTGCGCTCATTCAATTTTCGCAACCGACATCCATCACGGGACGCGTCGGAGCGTTTCGCGAATATAATAATGCGTTTCGGCCCAGAAAGGGAGATTATGTTGCGGATAACGTCACGCCATACTTGTCCGGGCCGCAAGAGCGTGGCGTGCCGAGGAAAAGGTGTAGGAAAATTCTCGGACCAGAGTGCTGGTTGCGTTTTGGGGACGGTATGTGTGTGTATGTGTGTGAGGGGATGTAAGAAAATGGGGACGGTGGGGTTTTCCGCGGGTTTTCCTGGATGGGCTTATGGGGAGGTTGTGTTGATGGACGGGGTGTTTGATGTGGTTGAGCGTAACGGACGGTTGTTTTGTGCTTGATGAATAATTTGCGATTCGATAATTTATGGTGAAATTCATTTCAGGCGAAACCGTAGAAAAATTGTCAGTTGAATTTTGAAAGCGTCTTATGATTAAAAAATAAATTGCTTATGATTTTGATTGATGAAAATTTTGTAATTAATGTCGTATATTTAACGAAAATGCTTTGTCGTTGGTGAATATTCAATTTCTGTTTTACCCAATTTAAATTGCGCATTGAAACTAGAATGTTCTGATTATATTATTTCGTTTAAGAGTAATTGATTTTAATATTTTGATTTATAGCTTAGCGTTTCAAAATAGCTTTGAATATTAAATACAGTTTTTTTTAGAACAATAATCGCAAATATTATAAAGAATATATTACAATTTATGAATAAATATGTATATTTCGAAACTAAAATTTGAATAAAATAACACAGCCACATAAATATTCAAACATACTGTCCAAAAATAAAGGTACCCTTCATTTTAATAAATATCCCTATTATTATCACAGAATCGACATCTAAAAATACGAGTTTTCAATTCACTAAAGTTCCAGTCGATTCAATAAGGGAAAACTGTCGTAGAAACGGCTCCAATTCGACTCAAAGGTCCCAAACCGACCCTATAATTTTATTATTTTTTACATACACACACATAGCATATCCCAAATCATCTATTTTTGAAACACCGGCCAAAATTGAAAAGCCTTCCACGTACGACGTCGGCGGCGAATTTTTCCGAATATCCGCGCACGCGAACAATCCTCTTTCGTGTGCGCTTGTTTGTATCAATATTTGCGAATAATTCAGTTTTGCATATCTCACGTAGTTGAGGGTATGCACCGAACACGATATTCCAGCACACTCCTCCATATTGCATTGAATTATGCAAAACGGGACTCACATATACCCATGAGGGTAGAGACAGCCACAAGAAGCCATTCCGTTGTCCATACATGTACGTAGGTAGTTCCGTTCGGATTCAATTAATGTTATATTTATATTGAATCGGCTCGATTAATGTGTCTTGGTGAGTTCGTGTGATTTTCGTTGTTCGGCGACACGAAGGGCCGTCATCAATCACGTTATTATTGGCGATTGTCGATGGAAATGGCCACAAAGTGAATGCCTTTCGGTGATATATTATGAACTGTCATAGTGAATTTTTAGTATACCGCAATCATAACTATTCGCCGTAAATATTGTGTGGAAAAGTTAGGCGTGACCGAAGTATAACTTTTTTTATGAGACGCTGTTTGACGCGTCCGAAAATATATTATATTTTACGGGTTTGTGGCAAAGTTATTTGTATGATTATTTCAAAATTTTTGTACTACTTTTTCAATAAATGTTAAAAATGTGATATATGATAATGACCAATAATATTCCATATTGTTTCGTGTAAAAATATAACATACAATTTCATTCAAAAATCTGAAGCAAATATAATATAAAATATATTTCATCACTAGAATATGTATAACTTATGTTCGAGGTATTCCTCGTTTTCCACCTTACAAGATTTTTTCGATTTACTATTGAAGTGAATCACCGAAACGTTAATAGTGAAACATTTTCTCTTTGAGTTTCGCATTCAATGCGGAATTAATTATATTATCCTGTTGAATAGGTTCATATATCATCTTCGACACGAAATACACAATATGTATATGTAAACGTATACATACTCAAAGATGTTTAGTCAGAAATGGCTTAATTCAATATTGGCGCTATTCGTGAATACCTATGGTAAATCAAGCGCAATGTACTCAACATTGACGATCAATATCAAGACAATCCACAACTTGAATGGGAAAAGAAATTTCACTAACGAACACTAGATTATTTGAAAGCTGAACTCGTTTAGCGTTTTATTAATGTATCTTGGAGTCGTGAAATTTTTAATTTATGTTTCAGGAGAGACTTTGCGAAATAAAATTCTAGAGCGAAAAATAAAATTTTCTTCGCCAGGTGAAGACACAAGACGGGATCTGGCTGTTAAATATTTCATGTAGTTACAAAACTTTTAAACGCAAGTTAAATATTTAGTCTGTCCTTGGCATGAGATTCGTACATTTTGAGAGAGGTCCACTTTTTTGTTCTCTGTTTCTGAAAAATGGTGAAGGGAAACCTTTTAGCCAGTAAAAGGATACCCAGAATCGTCACGAAAATAAAGTTCGTTTTTCACACAGTTTACAATTTATATGTCATCCTTTTTCACAACCGTTTTGTCAACTTTCGTCTCTTTTATGAAAAAAAAATTACGTTTCTTGTTTTCGTGAAACGTACTTCATTATTAATTTTCATGATATATTATTTGAAAATAAACATATTTTCAAATAATATAATTAAATTAAGCGATATTGTTAATCATCGATTTTGAATCAACAAGCCTAAAATAAATTTGATCACGTTGTACATAAAAAAACAACTTTCGTAATTTGAAAAAAAAATTCCACAAGCCGATTATTCCAAATGTCACATCAAGCCTCGGAAATTTTCATTAAACCGGATTTATTTGACTCTCGCACATGACTGGCTCACGAACCCGATACAATGATTCGATTTGAAAACAGAACAAACTACGCGAAATATTAATCGCCTCAGACATGATCGAATTGAAAATTAAGCTTATCGAGTTAATAATTTCGAACACCACTTTACGCCGTAGCGAATCCCCGAATCCGAATTGATCGAACTGAGAAACGCTCTGGTAAACTTTGCAATCCGTTATTGTACGTCGATCCAATTAGGAAACGCGATAATCTACTATCGGAGCAGATGCAGCACATTCGGCACAAATCAACGGCCGATCATCGTCGTAATTACAAGGATATCTCTAACGGCCACGATTACCGATTCAGCGAAAATGATATCCCGATAATCCTCGCAGAGACCGCAACATGTGCAAATACCATGCAATCGTCGGAAGGCAAAAAGCAGATTGCTCTGGGGTCTGGGAACGAGACAAAAAGAGGCTTCTGGTTTGATCCTTGCACCCCTATAGAGGGGTGGTTTAATTAGGCCATTACGCGACGACGTTTAGTGGCTGCGAAACGGTGCGATTGTGGTTTATTCGCTCGTTCCGCGAGTTAAAAGTTTTACTGCGGTCCGCTAATATAGGCCGGAATGTCAGAAAAGGTTGTCTGCTATGGATGCTGAATGATATTTGAATGAAATTAAAGGTGGACTATAATGTCGGTCGTGTCTTTTCGTGTGTTTATGCGTTGAAAGTTCGCGCGTAAACGGGGAGTTTTATGGGTACGTGCGTAATGGAGTCGAGGCTGTATAATTTATCTGATGAATGTGTCGTTTGGTTGTAAAATAATTATATACGAAATTACTGCTCGAAATCAAAATGCTGAAATCGCAGCACATATTACTGACGCTAATTTATGTTGAGACGAAGTGGTTGTATGTAGTCTACTTTGAAACACTTTGCATTTCAGTTTAATTTTATACAGAAGTTTCAACGGCCGCAACTCAACTTTCGAGCCACTGTGGAGCAAGATGAAAAAAACCACCGCTTCATCACTGAAATTTAGCCAATTTGCATGAGGTTAGAACACATACATTATCCGCACTCGAGTCATGACAAAAAACCGCAACGGGACCACGTCCATTATTCTAATCCGCCATTTTTTAAATTTAATGATCGAAAATTCGATTTTAAACATCAAAAATTCTAGAAAATTGAATGCAATACATTCTGAATTAAAAATAAAATATAAAATTTATAGCTTAGTTGTTTATATCACTATTTGTCGGCACGGCTAGGTATATCATCAATTCGAGCTGGATTTATTTCAGCGGTGGTCACGGGTCATTTGTCCTATCTAAACGAACTTGCAGTTGTCCTCGAATGGCGTCGTCGGATTTATCTATGCACCGGTTTGCAGATCGAATGTTATTTTTTACATGAAAACCACCCCCGAACCAATTCCCAAAAGGCATCAACGAACCTCCGTATAAACCGGTAGATACTGCACGGGATAATTCGGTTATGTTTGCATAGAGAGGGTTTCAAAGCGCTTTTCTCTCTGTCGAGAATTAACAATGCATTTTTAATTTCGACGACGTGCACAAAGGACAATTGCATCGTGCGCAATAACGTGTTATTAGAGTGCACATTCGCTTTAATCGAAATTCAGCATCCTTTATGGTTCGAAACTGAAATGAAAGCTTTTAAATTTCACAATAGTATCAATCGTAACGATTGTTAATGCGAACGCTGGCGTTATTTGATTTTGGTACATGCGTCAATTCTGAGAATACAGTGAATGTGTATTTACAAATGCAAAATCGAGATTGAACGTTCCAACAAAAACAAAATTGGCAAGTCGAACATGTTAACAAAGCAAAATTTATCAAGTAAAATCGACATATTTAATTTTCTATCGATAAACTTCGATCGAAAACTTGTATCGCACATTATTCATTAATTATCTTAAACTTTGAAACGAGTTCAACAAAAGTCTATAGAAGCCACGAGAATCCAATTACGCGAAAACAAAACGCACACCGTTAAAAAACAACAATTCATGCTCCGTAAAACAAATATTAATTTCCTGTCCGCGGAAGCGTTTGACGCGCAAATTTCTTTCTGTTCACATAAATTTCGCAGAAAAAAGCATACAATTATCCGAAGGCTTTTCGCTTCGGAAGAGCGAGTAGATTGCACGGCGCCGTTTCACTTTTACAGCGTTCAATATTAATTGGCTGAGGGTCGACTTTGCGAGAAATTCGATGGTTTGGGTTTGCCGTTGTCGAGTCCGCCTCCTGACGTCGTCCGAAACTTTCACAATCAAAACTTCCCGATTCGATTAGTGTCGTGGAATTCGATCGGTTCAACCCGAACAAAATATCGCGACCGAATTAAAACGTTCCTTGGCAGGTTCTTCGGTCGCTAGATTTGTACGAATGAATAAATGTTTCAATCCAGTCTTTCGATATTGCACCAAATCCTCTTTTTACACGGTTCTGAAATACCAAGGCTTAAAGAAAAAGAACCGATTATTTTTAATACTGTTTTTCCATTTTAACATTGTATAAAATGAAAATATTAGGCTATAATGGTAGGATTAGGAGCAGGCTAGTATACAATTATAGTTATTAAATTAAAAATTTCGAAATCAGTATATTTGGATGGAAGTTCCATCCCGATTTACTGATGGAATCTATCTCTAATTTTTATAGTTTCAACATACATTTTTTTACATGGTAAAATCTCGAACGTGTTCCCCGTGTAAAAAGTGGATTGAGCGTATGTGTTAGATTTTTCACGTGTCGATCCTTTCGTTATTTTAATAATAAAAGTTCTATATAATCATCGTGACATGCAAAACATTTACCTACCGTAGAACAAAGTTTCGTTAATACCATCAAGATTTTCATTGAACGATTTCAGGTTAAAGTCAAGTAGTTATTATGGTTTTTCGATTCATATACAGATTTTACATTAGACCTGCAACATTTGATGAAGTGGATAATTAGCGGGTCTATATTGATGATGATACAGATTTTACAAATATTGCTCAACTTTCAACTGTATAGTCGTGAATATATAATAAATATTAATACGTAAAATATAATATTTAATATAATATAATTTATGACATCTCACGTTCGAACTGAATTTTATCAACATTTCAATAACCACATTAAATATAACGAACCCGATACATTTGAATGCACAAGCCTCACCGTCACATTTGGGACGCCTATTATAGCGAAAAGGTCTATATTGAAACGATCGTTCGATAAGCGCCAACCTTTCTGAAAAAAAAAAGTAAAAACGACCCTCAATACGCGAAACGTTTCCGTATATAAAAATACACGTTTTCCACGAACGTTGACCGAAAAAAAAAAACCATTCGCGGGACGATCGACAATATTCAATTTCCCGCACACCTATCGCTGGATCGATCATACTTAACGACTGATTAACGACCGTGGAATCGTCGCCGTTAACCCGTTCTAGAATTGTTTTTTCCTAATGGATTGGGTGAATATTACGGTTATATTTTTTTTCGATTCGTATGAAGTTATAGAATTGCAGATCGAGATTAGATATATTTCACATTATTTGTGGACGATTTTCGTATTAAACTAAGCTAATTGAATACATCATCATTACATAAATTTATTGCATAATATTATTATAACTCAAGGAATTGAAATTCAATAATTTTAATTATTATATAATTAGTTGAAGTGTTTTGTGAATGCTCGATTTGCATATAAAACTCAAATACGTATAGAATAAGTTCGAGAAATGAATGATTTCTAATTTTTTTATTATATACTAGCTGAACCTGGCAGACGTTATCCTGCCATTCTATATTATAACAGATTGATATGATTCTATGAATTGCGTAACTAAGGAAACTAAATTCAACAAACAACAGATCTTCGACTCTTCATACTGATTTTTTTTTTGTTTTAATGATACAAAAACCTTCAAAAAAAAAAAAAAATACATATACATGCCAATTTTCTTAGTGATCGGTCGAAAAGTGTTGGGGTGAAACGACGTCTAATATACAAACATCCATTTTTATATATAAACATACATAGATGTTTGTTATACGATAATGATATTAGACCAAAATCAATTTATCGACTACACCAAATCCCACTCAACTTCAGTCGAACATGAAAAACCAACACATCCAATAAAGCCAACCCCAAAAAAATCATAAACATAAAAAACCACTTCCAACAAACTAACACCGATCGATCCAATCAAACCCGACCCCCTTTCAATCGAACACAAAAAAAAACCTTTTTAACAACACATAATAGACTCTGCGAAATCTTCGCTCGGGCTTAACCCGTTGAGGCGTTATGCAAATGGCAGAAATTTCGGGCCCGGCCCCGTTCCGCCGATAAATTACCGCAACGACAGGCCGGGGCCGTTATTGGCTCGCTACCCGGCACATAAAAACCCCTGGCCCGATAGGATTACTCGGCGCATACGTCATTATCGACCCGTTATGTGTTATATTATGGGCGCCGCACGGCCAAGTGGATGGTGGTCGAAATTGCGCATCTGGGCGCTTCGGAGGATCGCAGGTTTTGTTTGGTGATGTGCCTCTTTTTTGGGGTGCTGTGTGGCCGGGGAGTTTTGGAGGGTTCGGCGATTTCGGTGGTGGGGTCGTATCGATGATGGATCGATGGCGGTTTTTGTATTGATTGGTTGATCGATTTTCGAATGGGCAGTTTCGTGAAAAGTAAAGCAAATTCAGCAGTTAATATAATAACTTCAAACAGGAGCGGTTAGTGGTTTGGAAAACAGGTGGGGCATAAGGTGCAAAAGCCCCACCGCTTATTTTTTTTCTAAATTTTCTTTCGAACTTGATGAAAAATATTGTTTTTAACAAATTATTAACATCAATATGTGTTCTAAAAAAGTCAAAATGTGATAGTTAAAAAATATTTAATATTCAAAATGAAAGAATAGATATATTGTGACTGAAAAATAAAACATATTTTGTAAAATATAGATGAAATGACGAAAAAATTGACGATGTAGTGTATTTTTCGATTCGTATAGAAAATAATTGAATATGATCGGGCAGACGTATGTCTGCCCAAAAAAGATTTTTACTTACAAGGGGAGGGCATGAGGTCCGGAGCTGCGATTGGAATGAAATTTGGTAGAATGATAGTTTACCCTCACAGTATTAACATGCCAAAATCTTACGACCCAATAGCCACACACTTGTCTAAAAAACGCGTTTAAAATTTAGGCATTTCTTGTATACGCGCGCGTAAACGCAGCTCCGTATCGAGGTTTGTGGCTGGTTGTGTCGGCTGCCTAACTCGTAAACTAAACGTGTCGTGTTCGAATCGCGACCGGAGCTTTTTTATTTTTTTTATTAGTTATACTTTTTTTTCGTTTTATATGAAACCTTATTCGAAACAAATAATGAATATGATTTTAAAATTTTTTTATCTTATCGAGAAATGCAGTTTTTTAAACTTATGCCTTTTGAAAAAATATACGTTTATTTATTAGTTAGCTAGTTAGTTTTGATTTATAATAATAATATATTAGATTAAAGTGTTAGTGATATTTTTTAATTATTTATATTATAAATATAAAAACACATACA
>JAOXNN020000044.1:3303234-3338005 GCA_028571205.2 Hydropsyche betteni | reverse complement strand
AAAGCTCCGGTCGCGATTCGAACACGACACGTTTAGTTTACGAGTTAGGCAGCCGACACAACCAGCCACAAACCTCGGTACGGAGCTGCGTTTACGCGCGCGTATACAAGAAATGCCTAAACTTTAAACGCGTTTTTTAGACAAGTGTGTGGCTATTGGGTCGTAAGATTTTGGCATGTTAATACTGTAAGGGTAAACTATCATTCTACCAAATTTCATTCCAATCGCAGCTCCGGACCTCATGCCCTCCCCTTGTTAGCCAAAGTTAAGCTATCTTCCGTATACAGGAATACAAACCTTTTTTTCTCTACTTCTCTACCCGACTACCATTTGCGAGAAGCAGGTAAATTAAAACCTACGATGACGGGACCCGGACACATAAGCGACTACCCAGACAAATCACAAACTAGTCCTGCTCACCAAAGGATCGGCTTTGTATTAAAATTTTTGACGTTTGACGAACTGCCAACCAATTATAATTTTTCCTTCTTAAAACCTTTTATTATTTTTATTAGGAGAAATGTGTGCGGGGCACTGCCCTAGTTGCCTTCATACACGAGCTGTCCATGCTTTCAAGTATATATCGAAATAAAATTGATTTTGGGCATTCGAGGTCTGCTTATAATTCAGATCTCGACCAAGACCTTGCGTCGTCCTGGAGAACACGTGTCGAATATTGGATAGCCTAAAATATTTTCGTTTAATGCCTGTCGTTGCAAAGAAACGACCCTCTTAAGCACAACGTCTTTGTGTTTTCTCCGCGTATGAAGTTCGCAAATATGATAAACCCCTATGGGGGATGGTTATAATTCGAGCGAAAAGATTCATTTTTATGTGAGGCCATCAATTTGACTGTAAAATTCGATTGATAGTGTTCGAGGGTATAAATCAGGGTGAACTATAAATTCGCGCGAGCTCTGCCCCCGGATAGGGTTTGGTATCCACCATATAGATTATACGTAGTCGTAGGTGAGGGACCGTCCACATAAATCTAGGTCTGCCATAAAAAAAGAGGTCCGATGCCATAAATACACGCAAGTAATGACCGCAAATATCCAATAAAATATAATGTTTTCGACGCGCACGACGTGCTTACCAACAATGTGATCATCGAACACGCCATATACAAACTGTGGAAAAGTTCGCTGTATTAATTTATTATAATAGTAAAAATATGATAGCCTTCCGGTATGGTGAATGTAAATAAATGTGTTTGTATATCGTGAATAATACAAACATTTTGCAAACACAATACGCCAATTAGTCGATCTGAATATAAATGTATTCTTGCTCAATTGAAAAGTCTAGAAATAGCTTGATCAGAAAAGAGAAACTTGTATTCATTTGAAATTCGAATGGAATAGATTTAACTTTCAAAACCTATCTTAACTTTGATAGTTATATTTAACTCGATGTTAAAAAAACGGACACAGATAAATAATAATTAACGTGATTTAATAGAATAAATCTGCTAAATTCGTATATGAGGAATATATAGATGCTTATAAAATCGGAATTTTATTTTAGCTTTCTCATTAATTAGAGTATTATTCAATTTGAGATTTCATTAAAGCGTAGAGGCTTCCGGATATCGAAAATCGGAAGTGGTATGCAAATCGTCGGAATCAAAATTTCAAATGTCGATAAATATTGGAAAATTCCCCTCTTTTATTTTCCCATCTACGGGTTTTTTTATTTTTCGTTTTGTTTTATTTTATTGTCGGAATTTCGTTTCGTCGCCGGCTATATTTTTTCGTTTCCGCAGTAAAGCATTAGCTGATTATTGTCGAAAATATTTTATTTCTTTCTTGTCGCTATTTATGTTTGCAAACTGAATTTCGATCTCGAATGAAAAAATATTCAATAATCTCACGTTGAGAAATGCGCTTTTTTATAAATCATAAAAAATTTACGAATAAAAAAAAATTAAAAACTGCATATACTTTTCAATATGTTTGTGGTTAATCTTCATATAATTAATTAAATAAGCGAATGAAGTTATATGTGGGATGTTCCAATGCATTTATTAATGAATTAATTTTAACATCAAGACATATAATTACTCACGATGCTCATAGAAATCAATAAGATACAAAAAATAAAATAATGCTCGTTTATATTATTTATAATGCTCGTTTATAAATTTTAAACCCTAAACATGTATGTTTTACTGTAGAAAATGAATATGTGGTACAAATTCAACGATAAACGATATGTATATTTTGCACTTGTTCGTGGTAAGTGTCTTGAAGCTTTTGTTGCTTAATATGATAGCTTATTGTTAGTAAGCTGTGCAATAGTACAATACGATTTCTGTTTTAATAGAATTTAATTATTCTTAAATGAGAACAATTTAAATTTTCAACAGTATTACTAAATACATAAACGGTCGATCGGGCTAAATATTTATCAAACAGAAAAAATAAATGCAGCATAAAATGTTAGTTTCAAATTTAGCAAACGACGAATACAAATATTTTAAAACATCTTTCTCTTGTTCTATTGAGTTTTCGTTTTTGTGAAACGCAAATATTTTTTATATCTTGTTGTATTTTCCATTCTTTTTCATTTAAGTTTATTATGAATGTGAAACTTTGATAAAAAAAAGCTTATTGCTATGTAGAAGCTGCGAACGTGGATTTTGGTAAAGCTTGTTAATTATTCAAGGTATACAAACGTGCTTTTAAAAAAAAAAAAAAAATACATAGAATGCAGGCCGAGTACCGTTGCGAACACAAATTGATCATGAATTTATGATAATGAGGGCGGAAAAAATCAGAAAATTCGCAGCCAGAAGCGGACGCTGAAATTGAAAGATATTTTACAAGTTATAAATTCAACTTTCCTCCTTAACATTGAATCAATATATTGGAGCAAAAATGAATTTTCTGAGCGCGCGTAGTATTTTTCTCGGACGTGGCGTTGCGTTTTCACATTATCTCTTGGCAAAAGCTTCCGAGTTTTTGATATATGGTATCCGCTTTTGCGAATCTTAACCTCCTCTGTGACGCTACGAAGCTGATTTATTTTTATCTTGTTTCAGATAACTGCATATTATCACATGTCGTCATTACTAGAATCGCCGGACGCGTTGTCGAGGTAAATGAATTGGATTTTAATAAAGCGCTATAGTCAAAATGAACTTGTCAGATTTGTTGTATCTTCATTCGAACACAACACTATCTCATTTCGAACAAAGCAAGTTTTGACAGTTCTATTCTGAAGTGATTGCCTTTCATTTCGTATGCGCTGAAATTTCAAATATAACCGACTACATACAAATTCATTCCACAATGGAAAAACATGTCGAGTTTTGTTTTGAGTTAGGTAAAAAAAAATGTCAACTATATCGCGGATGCGCTAAAAGCCCTCGTTCTAAGTATTGGGCGAAAGGATCGAACCCTTTTCGAGCAGTACTTTATTTTTGGGTCATTAAAGAGTTTATGCCCCTTTCGGGTCGTGAAAACTTTGATCTTTTTTAATACTTATCGGCAACCGTCCGACATTTTTATGGGGTCTTCGCAAAAAAAGTTTCTTTATTGTTTTCTTAATAAAATTTTCGCAGCGGCGGGCGCTTTGCATGTAATATGCGTCGCACCGGAGACGTGGCGAAAAAACGTCGTTTTTTTTACGCTCGTGAATAAAATTCGATTTTATATTCTGCACGTTCGGCTTGGGGGAGATCGTCCATAAATGGATTCGGAATTGTTCCGATTACAAATAGGATTCGTTCAGCGATTAATTCACGGCGGGAGATACGCAACATTTTTCACTTTGTTCGATTTGCCCCCAGGTAATTCCAGGACTTAATTCCCGTGGCCGTTGCAGACGCCGGGCAAAAGAAAGCCATTCAAAGCATTTGGAAATCACAACGCGCTTACTCAAACAATTCTATTTGGAGCATTCTTACCAGCGTTCTGAGAGCCTGCAGGCTTTAATTAATTAGAAGAAATCCCTCCTCGGTACACTTCTCCGGCTTCGGAGAGTTTCTTCTCAATTTATTTTTTCGTACTCTATTTTTTTTCACAGACGGACGAATTTTGCATCGTGACCGAGGGGTTTTTTTTTGAGATATTCGGGAAGGTTCTAAAAAAAGATTTTTTTGTCTGCGTCCCTCTGTCGCTTCGCTCTTTTGTGAACTAATATGAAAAATTTGCGATTATGACAAAGCGTCAACCCCGTGTCATGTCCTTTGTGCCCAGTATTAAAGCAATATATTGAACTGGCATACTTTGAAAAACGCATATTTTCAGCATTGATTATTTATGTATGAATTTTTATTCGGAACATAGTTATGCAGTCACATTTCTTGTACAATTCATTTATCTATGTCGGATTGAACTTCGTAGAGGAATAAATTACAAATTCCCTGTGTGGGACAAATGTTGGAATAGAAATGAAAACGAAACATTATGCGAACTATTCCATGTAACACAAACTTTAATGAACAAGTGGGAATATAATAAAATTTATGGAGTAAAATTGAATTTGATAATTTGATCGATCATTTCTATGAAATCATGAAAATGTGAAAATGCTTGAAAATGTATGAAAACCAATGAGAAATTAACTGAAATTATATTATATTATACACACAAAATTACTTCCCGAAACAAAATTGCTCCATACCAACATGAACTCAAACTACGTTTTTACATCGTTAGCGTTTTCTTCGTCAAATGAAGTTATTTTTCGAGCAAACTTGCCAGATTTAAAGTTAACAACGATCTGGCGAACGTGCTCTTGCTACACGAAAGCCATAGTGTGTTGCATGCAATTCTATTCGAGATTAAAGCGATAAATCTCACTCACGGAATTATCCTTCGTCTGTAAAGTTTTTGAAATTTGTTAAATCAACATTTGTTTCCAACAGCAACTTCGAAACGCGCACACACATACACACATCGAAAAAAGAAAGATTAAAGAGCAGAAGAAGCAGCGAATAAAATTACGGGGTGCCGTGCTCCTGCCTTTTGTCGTCGGCGCGACTTCACGCTGTGTTTCAGCGATAGTCGAGGCATTCATTACAAAAATGTGGATCGTATCCAACTTTTTTTCAGGAGTCTGCTCCTCTGTCGCATTTCGTGTCCTCTTTTTTCAGCTTCTCGGTGTTCGCTTGTTTTTATTTCGTGCCCGCTTAGACGCGTCGTTCCGCCTGCACTTTTATACGGCGACGGGTTCCTAATCTGGGGCGTTTGTTCTGAAAAGTTTCATGGAAAAAAGCAAAGCCCGAAAAGCGTATCTTTTGACTCTCCACAATGAAATCGGGCTATGCGAGTTTGTTTGAATGAGTTTTATGAAGGAAATTGTTTATATTCAGACGATATGCTTATATCTCCAATAAAAGACAATATAATATATTTGAATATAAAGAAAAGTTTCGTTTATGTGATGATTTATAAACATATTTATTACGTGAAATACGTATAATGTAAATTTCATCTCTTGGATACAGAGAGTTTATATTATATAACGTTTGAAATATCTCATCGCTGTGTTCGCTTCTTAGATTTGCAAAAATCCCACTGTACGTTAGCAAACTGCTAGAGAGCTTTGGAGTGGAAAATCTCAACAATGCAAATATTTTGAGTTATATACATTTACATCGCGAAACTCAACCCCTTTCGGGATTATTCTAATCCTTCTGAAAATTTATGATTCGAGAGATTTGACTGCGCTTTCCATCATTGTGACGAGAAATTAAGCCCGTATTTCATTTTTGAATTGATTGATACATTCGAAAGGTAGTATTGAACAAAAGAGCAAATCGATCGATCAAAAGTGACCCGAGTTCTGACCACAAAAGACCGTTCAGTCCATTAGGACTCGTTAAACCATTTGTCAAAAGGACTGTTACTAGCTCCTGGTATGCTTTTCCGGATATTACCCGACTGCAGCGATAAAAGAGTCGGCGTTCCCCGTGCAGATTTTTTCGTACTTTGCGATTGTTCGCGATTGTGATTTCTCTCTTAGTAACTCACCTACGCTTAAATAAACCCTTGATAAATGTCGTCGCCGAATTTCCGTACTAATGGGGTCGTTTTGTACACAATGAGCGGCCGACGTCCTCATCCGATGAACACTTTGTCTTCTTTTGGTGGAAGGCGTCTGTGACTTCTAAACGCCCTAATGCCTCCTTATTTTCGACTGCGTAAAAAGTTACGCCCTCGAGAGAGCTTTTGCTCTTTACATACGCATGTATATATCAATATTATTACTCCAAGTGTGATGATAAGAATTGAAGTTATCGCACCTGCTTTGCGCCAAATTGAAAGACTAAATTGAACTTGCGCAGAACAAGTCCCGGCGTTTATACTAAGGCCACATTTAGTATGACATAAGTCTATACGGGTCACGCCATATTCAGCAAAACTTAGAGGTAAAAGTTTTAGCGGAACTTTAACCAATGTCTTTCGACCATAGTTTCAACATATATACGCCTTTTTCCCCTTTTTACTTTCCTTTCTAGCGGAGCATTGACGCATAGTTGTCGAGTTAAAAAAGAATTTATTGCCAACTGTCTCTGATCTTGTTTTACAGCTTAAGTAATATTTCTTTTTGTATCTTAAATCTTGCGCAATTATATAATAGTAGTAAGATGAAATGAAAATGATAAGAAAATGGAGTACAAGTTTCAATAACCTACACATGCTTTCTGCAAAATCATGGCTGTTCTCAAATTTATTCTTGAGCCTATCGCTGTGTGAAAATGGGAAAAATTATCGTACACATTTTTCAAAGGACAAAAAAAAATACAAGTTACACCGTTGAAAAAATCGTCGCAGTAATTTTCCGTAACTTTTCTGAATATATTAGACGAACATTCTTAGGCACTTTTCGTCGATTCAAAGAGTCAAATTTACTCGTGCTTTTTTTACGTGGGCGCTTGTACTTTTCTTTCGTTGCCCACCCTCACTTTCAAGGTACCTTTTTTACGATCAGGTGGTTTCTTTCGTCTTCCTTCCATTTTGTGAAAAGCCCTGAAAAAGTTTTCTAGACGACGAGGCTCACAGCTCCAGCTTTCCGCAGTTTTTGGCATCTCGGCTGAAATTTTGCTCACTTTTTTCATGTTTTCCAATACGGTTCGTTTGAGGTTTTTCATTATTTATTTTTTTTCACCAGCGAAAAAACTCTAAGTGAAAATATTGTTCTCGGAAAGTGTGCGACGTCGAATTTTTTTATGATCTCGTAATATCATAACTCATAATTTATATTAACATTCCAATTATTTTGAAGTTCACTATACCGCAGTAACATAATAACATTTACGAAACAAAAGTATTATATTACTTGTATTTCGTTAATATTTTTTCTCGTTGATTACAAAAATATATGTTTATTATGAGAATTAGCGATATCAAAAAACTCTTCAGAGGTAAATAAGTTATGCGGTCGAACACGAAGAAGGTCATAATCGGATTACTCGGGAACGCTACGCGAAACATAATTTGTAATAAGTCAATCGAACAATGCGATTGTGTTGGCGTGAAAAGAACGACGAAAGACGAAAATAAAAACGACGTTGAAATAATAATACAAATAAAACAAAACGAAAGAAGCACGCGCTTCCGCTAATCTGACGGAGACTTGTGTCTTTTTTGAATGAGAAAAACGGCTTCGGAGAATAAAAAAAAAGGAACGTGAAAAATACAACGATCCAATGTACAGATGTAGAGTGGAAATCCTTTCCCACTCACCTAGATAAGAAACGTGAGATTTCCCCGGGTTTTTCTCGAGATCGATGCTTGTCGAGCCAGTGTTTAGCAGGAGGAAAGATGAGGGAATTATTCGGACACAAATTATCCGATAGTGTCCGTCGAGCCTCTCGAAGTCGGTTTAGTCTTTATGGAAGGTAATATTTCACTTTTATGACAGTTTACTATAAGTGAAATTCTGGCGAAGAAAAGCTATTTACCTATATATTTCCAGAAAATGATTCTTCGGAAAAGAGCTGTATGGAAACGATTTCGATTATGTGTGGATGAATTATTAGTTTTCCGCAACTTGGCAAAAGTTTGTCGATATTGTAAAATCGACCATTGTATTCAAGATGAATGAAAATTAAAATAACAAAAAACCTTCAAAATCACGAAGATAATAAATGTTTGATTCAGATTTTCAACATATTTAGTAATTAATTCGATTTTACGCATCAGCGCTTAAAAATTAATTAATAGCCTCACGCTCGAACAATCTTCCACTATTATTTCATTTCTTCGGCTGAAATCTATTTAATCAGGCATACTGTTATTGTGTCGCTGTAAAAAACAAGTTTTTTTCTCCTCTTCGAGGAAAAATTTCAAGTGATTTATTTTGATTTTGTCGGCGTTTAATCAACTTAAAACGCCGCAAATAAAGGTGCGGGATTAGGCTTTGGTTCAGGCGAAAAAAAGCACCAACACCCACCTTGTCTCACTCCCTTCGAGAAAAAGTGGCCCTACAAACCGTCCTTCGTGTTTTATTTTCCACCATTACTTTTTCGCGTGGAGGCCAGTCCTGGAACGGGAAATTGGGAGGAGTACACACACACACACACACACACAAAATCGCCTACCTTTCCACCTACCCTCTGTTCAAATAAGTGATCAGAAGTGGAGCGGATTGATTTGTGTGATTTGGCGAGTGAGGCGTTTCGTTGAAATCTGGAGTTCGGCGCTGGAGAAAAATCTCGATTCAAAAAAAGTAAAATGGAAAAAAAATATATGAAAGGATTTTTTTATATGCGGAATGAAAAGGAAAGCTGCGGAAAACTTGGTCGCGGGTAAAAATTTGTTTTCCTTCAAAGGGCGAAAAATTAAAATCGTTCGCTACGTATGAAATTCAATTTTTTACCCCCTTTTGATTCCTATTGAAAAATATTAAAAAGTTTTTCTTGTTTGCCTCCGCCTTTTGGATAATTTTGATTTTCCGCATAAGAAAAAATGGCACTCGATCTCAATTAATTTTCATCGATTAATTTCAATAGCGACCATTGAATTATACATTTAAAAAAAATCCAATGAAATTCGCATTGCTTCTGTGCCACAAAAAAACCACCCGACACCCACAAAAATACATGCAAACCTACATAATACATTTTATCAATACCCCGCAAATACACAGCCGTGATAAATATCTGAGTTGGACCCACAAATCACTATTAAGAGCTCTTAACATCTGAAGGAGGGTCTGAAAAGCGAAGATACGTTACCGCACGACGCACATAATCGCCACGAATAAATACAAAATTCCTCGGAGAAAAACGGACCACCTAGCCTGACCTGGTTTATATCGAATGTGCATACCTCTGGTATTTTTTCCGACATACTTTCAGATGGCACCAGGTGAAAAATCATTCGTCTACATCATGTGAAAGCTATGGTGCGACACACGAGAGACACTCCTCGGAGCCCGGTGTGAATGATACACGTGGATGAGATTACACATCCTCACGTGGATTGTTCGATGTGTATGTATCTGTACACAAGACAGTGATTAATGGTTTGTGGAGCGTTCGTATCGTCGTATAACGAAAGTGTTTTCGTATCCGAAGTTGAAATGGAGTGCCTTTCGACGATTTTTCCTGTTTTTCCATCGGTCGCCGTGTGCTCGGTCGTTAGTTTTTGAATTTCGATTTAGCGAACGTTCTGCGATCGATTTCTTGATGCAAATCGTGTTTTTTACATATAAAGTTAGATGTTTTTAAATCTGAAAATATATATCTTTCAATCTTTAGTTATATTTCTATCAAATAATTGCAATATTACTTGTAAGGCTCAACATAATTTGCTTCATCAGCTTCGCTCCAGCATCGAATGAGAAATGTTAGGGTTTTCCATTATAAACGTTGCGAGTTATTAATTAAGCTCACATTATTCATTATCAAACGAAAACTTCGAAAGCGTAAAAACGAACATAATTGGAAAACTTTTAAACGACACGCACACACGCTTGTACGCAACGAGATTAATTTGATTTCGGTGGATTGATGATTGATGTGCCGCGCTGAAAGTTTCCTTATTATACACGCTGCTGCGATTCGTTTGCGAATTTTCAAAACACGCTGTCGAATGTGTCGCCTTTTTAATATCTACGTTTCGGTTTATGGTAAATATAAATCATAAATAGACCTTCGATACGCGGGCAAACTTTCCGACACAGATTCGAAAGGTTAAAGGAGAAAATAACTTTACTTCTTATATGAGTAATAAATTCAAAAACATAAAATTTTGTGAGTGTAATTTCGAATGTATATTTTTTATGTTTGAATTGATTGATATATTTCTAAGCAATATAATATTTAGATATATAGTTTAATTAATGTTTTTGAAGCTTGTCAAAATTTTATCAATTTGTAATACAGCTCATAAAATTGTAAAAGTATATAAATAAGAATGAAATTTTATAGTGAACATAATCGTAAGAGTTTGTACGAGCTTATAGACTTATTTTTGATTCATGAGATACGCTTATGCGCATCATGGAGTTTTATTCTTAAAAGAATATAAAGAAACTACAAATATTTACTCAAAAAACCAAAGTTGAAAGACTCATTAAGCTCATAAAATGTTTCTCATAATTGAAAAATGTTATTTACATATTTCAACTTTCAAATAATAACACCCACTTCACACAAAAGCTAATGCACCCGGTATCGAATAAAACACAACACTCCCGTCTCAAATTTCACAAAACCCACACACATTTTCAATCCAAAGCGCCGCACATACTCCATCCAAGTTCAAAATTCAAAACGCGACCGTGCACACACACGGCCGTTAATTAAAACGCGGCGCCGTCGACTTTTGTTCCCCGCGCATAAAAGCCTCGGCCAACATCCGGCCCCCCATCGAACCGAATAAATAAACCACATCGATCCGCCAGTAATTACACGGGATAGGGCCTCCGGAGCGGGCCGGGACCTCCGGGACGGGTCGGCGAAAGTTTTCTTTCATCAGCCATCACTCAAATGCAGGCCCGCCGGATCCCACGTCGGAACTGATAGCGAAATAGGGTAACCGACCGTAAATTTGCCTATTATATCGCGCTAGGATACGGTCCATCTCTCGCAAATGGTGCACATTGTGCGAGAGGCGTCCGTTACAAACGGGGAAATTGGAATTTTCCTCGGGGATGGTGTCGAAGGCGTTGTTGGCGCGCGGGTCGTGGCGGATGGCGGATTTTCCGCGATTTTCCCGTCGTTTATATATGAGGGTTTTGTCGATTTTGATGTTGCATTGTGTTTTTGTGAAATTTAAAACGTATCATAATCGTTTGTAGTCTATAAAACGTTCATTTTAGGACATTTTAAAATAATCATTGGAAGTTTATGCTTCTTATATGTTATATATCACACATACCCATGTAGAAATTAGCAAAATTTAATCATGGATAAATCAAATTACTAAAATTTATTATTTATCATATCCATATATAGACCATATATTTATTGTTTAATTTAAGTTATCGCTGGAAATAGGCGTAAACAGAATAGGTGCCGATTATCGGCCCAACAAAAACAGTATTGTTTACGTATAAATTATTATATGTATCTATTGCGATATAACGTAAAAATGACCTGTTCTAAAACATATCACTCTGCAAATAAAATAAATTCTCCTATCTAAAACAACTTGCAACACGTAATTAAGATTCGGTTATAATATTACCATGGTATAGTAAAAAAGTTCACGTGAAGTACCATAAGTAGTTAACGTAAAAAAGGGAAAAATTTAAATTTCCACGACAACTAAATTTTGAAATATCAATGTATAAATATACGTTAAAATACACGTATATATAATTAATATTTTTGATTGAAACGGATACACGCATGGTTATTCAAAATATTTTATTTCATCATGTGGAAATATAATAGTATTCGATTGAATTTTTCGAATGGTTGACTGACGGATTGAATTATATAGATTTAAATGTTGTGAATTCATACGTAATCGGACAAAATTTTAATAATCCTAGCAAATAAAAGTGTTTGGATCGAAAATTTTCAGTCAAAACGAAGTTATTTATATTGCTTTGAAAGTTTGCTAAAAATAGTAACTATTATAGAACGTGTTGATGTGTAAGCTGCAAAAATCGTTCTATACAAGATTTTCCTGAATCAAGTTGTACCATAATATTAAATAATGCTTGTTCAATAGAATCTCTCGAAATCAATCGATTTATTTTATTTTTCAATTTAGTTCAAACACGTGAAAGCCAACATACAAAACCAACTCGCAGCAAAACTCTTTGGATGGTTCAAAAATTTTAATTACGCTCACCCTTCGGTACAAAGACACGCACTTTCATCCCTTGTTTGTTCGTACAGTATTCAAAAAAAATATCTCCCCTTCCTTTCTCATTCTTTTCCATTGTGAACGGAAAAGACCGAAAGGAAATAAGAATACCAAACACTTTTTTCCGCATCCGCTTGCCCCTGTGAAACTCTTTTCGGTACATTTTCGCCATTCAGTGCCCATTTTATTGAATTAAACCCGAAAAAATAAAGGGACACCCCAAAAACGTTTGGAAAGTCATTCTCCGTGTTTTGCACCAAATATAATACCTACGACATGTTTAAATCCCGTATTAAATATTTAAATTATTCAAGGATTACGAAAATAGTGAAGGTCAAAATTTTATGCAAATATTTCAAAAATTTAATTGTAATTTGTTTTTTATTCAGTAAATGTAATACGTTATAATATTTTATTTCGTATAAAATATTGTTAACACAAAATCGCATAAGTATTCATTGATACTTTTGTTGATAACATTTAATTACTTTACTTTATAGTTAAAAAAATATATATGTACACGTAAGAATGAAACTTTGTGGTAATTGTATGTATATTTCATGAGTCAAGGAAGCGATTGAAAATGATTGCGTATATTTCTATTTTATTCAAACTTATATAATAGTATCATCCTTAATTCATGAAATATGATTACGTTTACGTTCACGCTCGCCGTGAAACATCACATTAATACGTCCTTGCAATTTTTTTATAAAAATACAACAAAATCTCTGACCAACATACATTTTGACAAAAACCCCACTTAGTCCAGCACATAAATCCTAACGCGACCCCAAACGGCCGACGGCAGTTAATGAAAACCGCCGTTTGCTTAACAATTAATGCATTCCCCGTTTGCGCATTAATATTACATACACACAAACACGGCCAGAGCATACGTTGCACATGTCCGCAAACTGCAAACAAACTGGCGACAAATGCACAAACCGCGAACGACACATCCCCGACGCGATATGCAGACGCGCGCCGTTCGCATGGCATTCGGAAAGGCTTCAACGTCGGTGATAATGATCCGATTTGAAATGTCGCGATTGTCGACTGTTATGGTGTCCTTCGGTATCCGTCGGTGATAGGTGTTTGCTAGTTCGGAATGGTGGTTTTCCGCGCGTCGGAAGTTTCGGTTTTGCCGCGCGGCGGTGGGTTCGGTTGTTGTTGGATTTGGATGGTTCGGTGATTTGAATTGAATATATTTTAAAAATGATATTTGATTTTATGTACAATGGGAATTTTTCGACGGGTAAAAATAGACTAAAATGTAACAATTACTCGAGCCATACTCAAGTATTTATTCTCGATAAGGAAAAGACTCTTTCCGTTGCTATAAGACGTTAAAGTTGTTGTTTCTGAAATATTTTATGATTTTCGATTTTTGAGTATTAATCGAGTGATTTTCAAAATATTCGATTATCGAGTATTTGAAAAATCGACGAGTATACCCAAGTATCAAGTGCTTGATTCGAATTGAAGACCCCATTAACAATACTTCAATCAATACCATGTCTATGTAATTTCTAGTATATATTTTTTCTTTAAACATAAAAAATATCGCTTTACAAGGAAAAACTTCGTATCTCGAATGAATAAAGTATCTACTGTTGGCAACCGCATCGTTACTCAGGCGATTTTACTCTTTTTTTTTTTTTACTAAATCTACAGTTTTGAAACTCTTACATTCCTCTAGTCTTTAGGTAAAAACCAACTGTAAAATTTATCTGATTGTAAGTGGGTATTGAATCCAAAAAATATTTTTCAATGTAAAGAATAATAAAAAATTAAAAAAAAAATGACAAAAGATAACTTCATACTATATAAATTAAATTTTATTTTCTTTGTTGGTGATTTTTTTGATAAATATATTTATTTCATATTTTTTTCAGGCGGGGTCGACGCGTAATGGCGCGCGCGCTAGGTTCGCGATTGCTGGCGCGCGCGCTACTTCTTGTCTGTTCACTGTCGTTGCTGTCTTTACTGCTGTTAAGTCACTGCGGATTAGAACCTGCTCCAGCTTCAGATGATTTGGAGGACGGTATGTATCATAAATTTTTATATTAAAACAATACCAGTGTGTGAAAACGTTTTGAAATTAATTAAATCGAAATTGCGAGCCATTGAAATTGAAAACGCTGCGCGAGCTAAATAATGTACTACCGACTGTCAAAGTCAACACTGTCAAATGCACACAATAAACGCAACGGAGAGGTAGTGATTTTGATGGGTATAAACAGAGACTCGCATCGAAATAAACCCGTGTACTTTCGATAAACTCATTTATTATGGATGGTCCAAATGTAATCATATATAATTTTTTTTTTTTGTTTTGCGATTTTATAGCGTACTTAAATTTTAAATAAAGTAAGTAATCGCTTTTCAAGGACTGAAAGGCAGTTGTATTCGTAAGCACACATGAAAATTTAGACACCTGACAAGGGAAATTCGGCCCAAGAGCGACGGCAACGGCTTAAGCTGTCGTCGGATCAGCTTCTTTGAAAAATTGAACTTTATTGGATAAGCTGGAAAAATTGTCACAGGCAACGTGAAAACCGGCTCTATTTTAGATGTCGATAAGTTGAAAATCCAAACAGTAAAATACTTAATGTGAGTAAATGAATAAATAATGAAAAATAATGATTAATCGAAAAAAAAATACTAAACAAACGAAACGGCTTCAATCCATAAACCGTTTCAATTTTATAAAATAAGAAACAAGAGCGAAATTTGAAGACGTTTTTTTCCAAATCATCGTTCAATATACGTTTCAGTTAATATAGGAAAAAAATATAGGTTCTTTTAGTAATAAGCCTAGCACAATACACAACCGATATTTTCCGACGGTCATCAATCACAGGTGGAAAATTAATATCACGCCCCGTCGAGTCGACAAACAACGTACGCGGATTATTGAAAAATTTCGCATTTTTCCCTCGCCGCAACAATGAGCCGACGTTTATTTATTTTTAACGAGAAATTTCAACGAATATTATGATGGAGGGGCAGACCAAGTTTCACCACTGATGTGATGTTTTTGATTGTGCAGGTCCGACGTTGGTGCAACAGCAAGTTATTGGCGGTGGAGAGCTTTTGGGACAGGCAGCCGGACAGCAAGCTGGTTATCTTCAACTTCTCCAGCAAAGAGAAGAAGAAAATCGACAAGAAGTAGATAGACTTACAGCTGAGATAAAAGCACTCAAGCTCCAGCTTTTACAACTGACAGGTGAATCAGATAAGATATTGTTTTTTTTAATTAAATTAAGACATTCAAATTGAGTAAGGTACATTGTTAATTTCAATTAATATTCTTGATCAAAATTGTAATTTCAATTAAAATTACAAAGGAAATTATAATTATAAAGGCTTAGAATATTTATTATGAAAAAGATTGAATAAGGTTCTGACATTAAAAATAAAATTTCCGATAAGACAAAAAGTTAAATGAAAATTATTAATTAATGGAATACAAAAGCTTTGATATTAATTGAACACTCTGTGTATTTAAAAAGTAATTTGTATGTTAATATTGAATTTATATCCTATTCAAGTTTGTCTCGGTTCAATAATGGAGTGAAAAAGTTTTAAATTATAAAAGCTTCCATTCTTCAATTCTTTATTTGTCTTTCGCAGGCAGCTTCGATTTGTCCTATCTCGAAAAGTCAATCGATTCCCGTTAATTAACGTCTCGAATAATCTTCAACATCGACAAACACAGATTTTTTTACCAAACTCAAACATTTATGGCGAAATCGCGAGAACTGCAAAACGTAAAATTTTCAATTATCTTATCAATTGAACGGATCGCCCGGTTTTTCCCGGACGAACCGCACGGAAAATCTCGTACGTTTTTCCCGTTGCTGTAGATAAGCTCACTTTTGCGCAGTTTTCCATCTGCTGGCTTTGGAAACTTTTTAATCAGATCTCGTCTCGTGGCTTGCTTAAGTCCGGAAGCGATAATGACACGAAACCGACGGAGTTTTATCGTTTCAAGTGCGAGAGAAAATAAAACCTTATGTACGTATCGGCGCAAAAATCGAAAATTGGCCGTTTTCGGATTTATGTCACGCGCTTGCCCTTTGCTCGCCTTTAGTGCGCACTTTCTGGATATTAGTTCTTCGACAGGTGTTGAACATGGCGAACCTGTTTTGAATACTGCACCTTTCGGATGGAAATTGTTTTGTTCGCTCGTGATACTATTTCATATTGGAGAGGGTGAAAAATAACGCGGGGTTTTGTATATGTTGATGGCTTGTCGTTAAGATGTGAATCATGTGAAGGTGATGTTTATTGGCTCATTATTCTCTCAAATTGGCAAATTCATCGAAGCTTTCAATTATGTATTCGTTTATCGCACGAAGGTAACTTTAGCTTTCAACATTACCTTCACGTTTGCTCTATATTATATTTTATTATGTTGTCTTCGCGGAAGCAATCTGTTTTCTCTCATTATTTCTCCCGAAGGTTCCTTGCGAATAATTTTCTGAATGAATATGAACGCAGTATAAAGGAAATTTCTTTAGAATACCCTTTCCTTAGTTACAGTTTCATGATATATCAACAAACGATATTTAAACCGTTGATGTCACTACAACAAATTCGCAGAAAATCCCTCAAAACAGAAATTAAGATAAAGCACCCCAAGTTGGCAAAACTCGTTAATCCGCGGACGGCCAAAGCACGCTCTCACATAACGAGCGACCAATTAAAATCAAAATTTTAACAAGCAGCATATACAATTTGGACTCATTTCAAGCGACTAGATCCCGTGCACACATATACGTATCTCCGGCTTAAAAGTTTCGCTTATTCGGGATAGTTACGGGATTAGATCAGTGCCCGTAGTCATCGGTTCGGGTTTGTCAATATACGGGGCCCCATCATCGCCAGAAACAGACATTAATAATCCCACTTAACAATACCCCGGCCTAGGGTGATTAATTACGACCGCCTAGTGTGGCTGTGTACGAGGCAATCGATAGTTGAAACCTTTGGCGCCCACAGGGCCGCACTTAGAATTACTTCGTGCCAAAGTCTCGATGGATCACGCGAACCATTAATTAGTGTATCGGTCGAATGTGAAGTTTTCGGATCGATTTTGGGCGGTTTTTATGTTGTTTGTATTTAAATCGTTGCGTGAAAGTTTTGGTGATGTATGTTTTGGTTTGAATCGGATTTGATTTGGAAAGGTAGCTGGTGTTAAATGGTTTGAATATAAATATATTTTAAGTGAATGTAATAATCTGATTTCATAAATGAAATTTAAATATTATACATTTATTACTTATTACGAACGCTGATTGTTTCGATAAATATACAACCTTACTTCGAATAATTATAACTCATATTTAAAAAGCACATTTCAACGAATGAAATTGATAAAATATAATATATAAAAAATAAACAAAATTGCATAAAAAGAAAACTATTTCCATTTAGATCACAATCCGATACAGCAAAATTTCCAGTCCATTAGAAAAATTTCCCGTTTTAAAAAAAAAAAAACGAGATCGGTAATACGATAGCGGCTGACTTAAAACAAACCCCAAACGATTTTCTTTAAAAAAGCAAAAGTCCCGAAGCTTTCAAAGCAAACCTTAATCGACGCTTCTCAAACTTTCCGGCATATAATAGACGTCGGCGTGATTTATGGTCGTTTAAAATGCGACCGGATTCGATCCGTAGGCGACGAATTCGGCAATATATCACCAAATCGTCGGTTCGTCGGATTATGGCGAGAACCACCTAGTCGGATACCGCGCGGAAGTATTTATGGCTAATTGTTCTCGGATTAACCGCGACTTTGCGGTAATTTATAGTGAGAGTTAATGTCGCGCGAAAAATCGATGGAGTCTTCTGCGGAGCGGGTTCGGTAAGTTTCGCCGTATATAAGGGAAATAGTGATCGGTTAATTCCATGGAGCAGCTGGGAGTCGAGGATATTTAAGGTTATGGGCTGCTGTAGGTCGTTCAATCTATTGGGATTGAGATTGAGCTGAGAGGGAATTGATAATTGAAAATTCTTGGTGTTAGGGTCCATTACATAAATTTTGAATATAACTTTATTATGTCATTGGATGAAACGGTTCCTGCCGATTGGACTTCTACCCGGTTTCTATTGATGATATGATCCAAATGTATAATATAAGTAATCGTGAGACATTGTTTGGAAAAATTTGGTATCAGTCATTCAAAATCATTTAAAAGGGTTTGGGTTTTAGTATTCGAATTCTTTGAAAGTCATTTTCACCAATAATAATCTTAAATCTTAAAAATTTCATATGGTATATAAAAATCATATTGTGTATAAGAAGATTCATTTCTTACATCGTGTAATATTATATTTATTCGAGTTTCAAAGATGTTTATTTCTTTATGCATATTGCGATATTTTCACGTAGCTCTGTTTGTAATACGAACTCGGTTCATCGTGACATATGTATGTAATTTTCTTATAAATCAAACGGAAGAATAGTCGTATTATTTTCTTGTATTATTCGTTAGATACTTCTCGGACGTAATGTGTATTCCGAGACTAAATTTCCGTTTTGTATTTCGCGTGCGCTCTACGAGGCAAGGTGTGTTCTACGACCGTATACAATATCGGATATTCTCAACACAGCACATAATACATATACATCCGTTTTTCTTTAGCAGGAAACGGAAATTCAATAAACACGAAGCAAAAATGGTAGATAAGAAATACAGAAGCGATGTTGGATCCGAAAGGAAATGCGTATTTGTTTGGCGGACTGCGAAAAATATACTCGAACGCAGAAAGAATGGTTATGTGATTTCGATTTTTCTCACTGAATACGAACCTTCATTTTCGACAATTTTTTCAGTAAATATTGCTCGTTCTTTTATTATTGATAAGTGGTCAATATTTGCATTCGAATTTTTATACTTATGAAAGAATATTTCATTTATTGTTAGATTCTCATTTCAATCGAAAAAAACATATAATATATTTTGACTAATTTTATTTTACATAGAAAAGAAAGTTGTTGCCTTTTCGTTTTATTAAATATTCAAGTCATTGCCAATTTTACCTTTAAGTGTCAACCTAATTACACTTTGAGAACACCGAAAACATTAGAATCCACCAACCGCAAAATTCGTATAGATTTTCCAGCTAAACGCAACCTGGAACTACGAGTGACACACCAGTTTTGTGCGTACGCCCGACCGCGAAAATCCAACTAATTAAACTGCGATATGCAAATCTGATACGCGAAAATAAATTATTCCAGTATGAAACTGTAATTTTGTTGCGGCTTCGCTATAAAGCTACTAATGAGTACCATAACAGTTTCGACTTTCAACAATCACGACCACAAAGAACCGAAACCGGTGCGAACTTTCGATACCGCCTATTCACCGCTGATGTTTCAATCATGTCCCATTGTAACTTTTACGTATTGAAATTCGCCGAATGAATATTTATGATTGCTTTTCGAATATCCGACGATTTAATGTGCGTGCATTTCACACGCGCGGGTTTCCTGTCACTATTTTACATCCAGCGTTATTAGTGTGACATTTATTTGACCGGATTTTACACCAGTTTATCTCGTCGTGTGATCTCCCCGTATATATGATATGTTCAGGGTGAACATGAAATTTGTTCGTATGTGACGTGCGTGGCTATCAATATTCATAATTTTTCTGTTTCGCGCCACGATTTTTTTTTTGGTGTGCGTAATCGTGATAAATGTTCGCTCTGTGTAGTATATTTTCTAATCCCGTTCACAAATAATGATTAAAATAGGACTACGCGATGGGGAGGGATGGGCTTCAAACAAGTCGAAGCAAATTGTTTTGAACTTCATCGCAAAGTGATTAAAACTTGGAAACGCGGGGATGATTCTAAAGAAGGTTAATCGAAAAATTTAAAAAACAAAGCTAATTAATTTTATAGGATAGGAAAATCTAAGCTTTTTTTGGAATTAACGTCCAAATGGATTTAGTTTAATTTTTAAGGTGGTTAAAAATCTTGTTGGATTGAATTTTGTTATTTCATTAAATGAACGTTGCTTGATGAGTTTTACGGAGAAAATTTTTTAAATTTTAAATTAAAATGAAACTGAATATACTAAGTATAGAATATTTGAAAGATCAATTAGTTAAAAATCCATCACTAATCAATGTCCAACACTCATTAACCAATCTGCAAGACTTAAATGACTAATCCACTCATGTCACAAAGCCGACACGGTCCGATGTCCTTTTACTACTGCGGATAGTTAATCCGACTACCTCTGAAGTGTAGTACAACTCAGGGGATATAAACCTTTATTTATAGACAAAAACTTTTCGATAAATTATTTTACATCAATCAAATAAATAATATTGATTAAACGTTATAATTATTACATTATTATTTTATTTTAACTTACAACTATTACCATAATATAACATCCTAACCATTAAAAACCATTGAAATATTAATATTATAAAATTTTATGTTTCCGTACAAGATACCCACTTAAAACCCACTAACATGTTTACTTTGTTCAATGAATACACCGTTTGATCCCGATCATGATCAAATTGTATTAAATACTGATTTGAATGAACAACCCTTATGTACAAGCAACACACAATTACGGCTATATATACACCCTTCCTTCTGGACATCTTCCTTATTTTACCACAGTGAAAGGCACCCGTAGGGGGTCTTCCAGCGGCGAAGCCTCTGCTAATTAGGTTATGTTGCGGAAGTGGGCAAAACGCCCCAGGTTCTCAGGCCAATCCATTATGCTGGCCAGAGGTGCGAAGAGTAATTCGTGTCGGCCACTATTATATTATACTTGCATGTACCTAATAATATATCTGTTGTGTGTCGTAAATGTGATGTATAATGTGTACGCTGCTGGCCGAGGAGCTGGTATCATCTGCTTTACAGATTGCTCTATCAGCCTCGGAGGAATCGTGTCCCTTGAGTGGGTAAAATGTTATATATATATCGCGTGAGATGGGTCGATGTTTTTATTATGAAAATATCGAATTAAAAGCATGAACGTTGATTGAATGGGTCGAAAATAGTATGTCGGATGAAATTGTATGGTTTATGGTGTGATGGAAAAATGAATGATTTAAAATGCACGGATAAAATGAAAATGAAGATTTTTTTCACTCACTTATGAATGTTTAATATGTTAAAGTTTTGATTTAAGACTAATAAATATAATAAAAGGCTTCACAAACGACTCTCATAATAAATAATTGAACGTGTGGCGCATTGACGTTATACATATTGACATGTTTTTTAAAATTCCAAAGATGTAATTTATAAATATTGAGAGTTTTTATAAAATATTTGTTTTTTCACAAGAAGGGGGTAGTTTCCAGGGGGTTTATCGAAGGGTTTATATCCGGGGGATATATATCTAGGAGGTATGTGTTCTGATGCCGTATTATACAATGTATATTAACATAAAACTTTACGAAAACTACTTAAATTACTAGTTTTTTTTAACAGAATCTTAATATTAGAGAGGAGGGTAATATTTAGCAAAATTTTCATATCGGCATAGTCGACATCTATCATTATAACACTATATACATACAGAGGGATTATTTAACAGTACCGTGTTGAACAGAACGTTCGAACGATCAAAGAAATTAACTCGCCCGACTAACTAACCGACTATGTTCCCGTTCGTTCGAACCACTCCGGACGGATTTATAATAATATTGTGTATGAATTTCGGCACGGCATGTGGAAGGTCCCGATAAATTCGCGAATCCTTCGTCCTAATTGTGAAACAGGGAATATTCATGAGGAATTAGCGACTGGCCGCCGCAGCGTTCGCATACTCTTCCTATCTGAATAACGTAACACTTGGCGCTTTTCCGCATTGGGCAGCTTAAATTACGACGTTTTTCTTTTGCCGTTGTGGAGGAAAAAAATATGTCGTTGTTGGTGATTTTTTATTTGTTTAGGGGTCGCGGTAGAATTTGCGTAATCGGTGTGGTAATTGATTGCCCGTTTGGAGCGGTTCCAAGCTATATGTGACTGTAGTAATATAATAAATTAACTGTGTAGAATATTTTTAAAATAATTAGATTATATAAAAATAATGTAGATAAAGAAATTATGTCAAAATAACAATAAAAATCGTTTGACATTTCACAACATTTTTCTAAAAAATCGACAAAAAAATAGGAGTACGAAAACAAAGGTGAATTTTCTGTTCGATGAAAAGCACGCGTAATTATTTTCTTTGAAGTCGGAAAAAGTTATTTCAACCTCAAATTATAGGTCGCGACCCAATTTCACGACAATCAGGAACCAGGCCAGCGAATTCGCGTAACATAACCAAACCCTCCACCGTACTCGTTTCCCGTTCATTATTTAACGCGACAATTCTTCGTCAATCCGCATGCGATATTTACGAGCTATTACAGATTAGTAACGAATAGTGAAACCACAATTCGCCTAAGCGAGACGCTTTCAGACGAACATTTAATGAATTTCCACCAAAATACGACACATATACACACACACAAACATATTCAGGGACGACAGATTCGATTTAAACGTTCGATCCGACGAACGTCTGCTCCCGATGGACCAATTACTGTAGATGGCCGTCAAAAGACGCTCGTTTGTACGTACGCAGAGACGGAAACGTTTTCCGAGGGCGAAAGGGAAAAAAATATTTATATATGTTTTTAGGACGGTACGCAGGGACGTGCCCGGCGAAAAAAAGGACGCCTCGGAAAAAAGAGGGAATTAACCTTTGGTCAAAGCTATCCCACTCGCCCTCCCATCAGCCCTGTGAAGTATGATAAGGGATTTTCAGTATGGAAAACCGCAGGACCTGTATATTCCGCCTTGTTTTATTTTTCATGAACCGATGCTGTTTTTTTATTGCGATCGAATATTTAATACAGAAATGTATCCAATTTTTTTCAGAAAGCATTATTTCGGCAATTAACTTTCATATTCGCATAAAAAAATATTTATTTATTTTTCAATTAAAAAATTAATTTAATTATATAATATTTGTTTTGGATTTTCAAAACGTCGCAAGCAGATGGTTTCTCGTGCGATTTAGTTATGTTTCGTCTAGACGTAGAACGTGTAGCTCCAATTGTAAAATTTAATTTTGTTGAGAGTCCCTGATTAATGTATATGTATGAGTATATAAGATACACTTTGCCTCAACGAGAGGTAGAACTTACAAAAATGTAGCTTACGCGAGAAAATGGATAAGGTTCAACGAAAAAGGGTCCACGCGCGCGCCAGAGTGTATGATAATAGAATACCTTGTTCAGCATAAAAAGCAACGGGGAAATGGCCCAAAAACAACTCTTAAAAATATTCGAAAAAAATCAAAGAGAAACAATTCCCAGATTGGAGAATTTTCGCAAAAGTTATTCGAAGGAACGCAAACTATCGAAGAGCAAACGGTTTAAAACAAACTCAAAAGTTGTAGGCCAAAAAAATATTATTTTTTTTAATGAGTGAATAAAACTTAAGCTATTATTTTTCTCGATCAAATATTGATACGATGGTTATATAATGCAAATTTGCGGTTTCGTAGTTGAGTTTGCGTATGCAATTTAATTTTGAAAATGGGGCGCGTGAAAATTCGTTCCGTGTACCATTTTGTTCGAATCCAGCTTTCGATTCTGGTATTACGTGGTTCGAATGAGCTTTTCCAAATTAAGCTTTCAGCTTCTGAAAGCTTTAGGATAGATCAATCCTGGTATGATGTGTGATTTGTAATAGGATTGAACGTCGAACGAACATTACTCTATTTCCAATATTGCAAACTATATCGGCAATAATTACTTCTATTCGTTGGATTTTTTAAATTTAAGTAACCACGATTGAATATAATTTAATATTCTAATTTATTTATATTACACACAAAAACTTTCAACGGTATGAGGATAAGTTTTGTCCTTTAAAAGCTGCATATAATGATAGTTATATTACATATTGAAAACACTATTGCAGTTTTCCATATTACAATGTATGCTCAGTTGAAAATTGATATATCTCGAAATCCGCAAAGCCGTGCTAATTCAGACATCGAGCACAAAGGATGACATTAAGTTGCAGCCTGCAGAAAGTCTTGTAAAACGGAATTGTGTTTGAAAAAGAAGACGAACAAAAAGACAGAAACGAGGCACTCGTGTGACACATGCCCCACTGACTTATACTGTTTCACAGGACAAAAATGTGAAGAGCACTGTTTGTTACACCGGCAGGCAGCCAGCCAGTACTCTGACAAATAATGAACCTCGGGCTTATATAAAATCCGAGATTCTTGAACGCTTCGCGTTTTCGTCTGTATATTTTGTGTGGAGGAGGGAGTGAAATTCGATTGTGTTTTCGCGACTTGCGAAAAATGTCAATTTACTTAACGCTACCGGCGGAAAGTTTTTCGTTTCTGTCCGCGCTCGTTCTTTATTTTTTCCGTCTGTTTCTAAGAAAGTCTGTCCGGCTTTCGTCTTTATCCTGTCGCAATTTTCTCGTCGAGTATTATTTGATCTTTTCGACGCGGCTGCTTTTCCACGTTTTTCCTTTTAATCACCGAAAGCTTTGTGTTTCCATCGTTAACTTTTATTCAAAAAAAAAGAAAAGTGAATGGGTCCAAGTTTCAGACGTAATCTAATTGATTCGGTCGTTTCGCGACACATAATTATTTTTCCATCGTGTGAAGAATATTTGTATTTTTTCACAATAAAACTTCATACCTATCTTTAACGACTCTTTTGCGTGCTTGAGTTCAAAACGAATAACGAAAAAATACTTTTCAAATAATTAAATATGATTATTTCCGTCGATATGATCAAATCGTTACCGTCAATATAGCTTTTTGATTAACCTCAATTAAAAACAATTATTTTAAATATTTTTCCACATTTAAATAATGTTATAATGATCAAAATTAAATATTTGAGAAGCTTCGGTTTTAACGGTAGAGACAGTCTGAGTGCCTAGACAAATCGCAGAATCGGCAGCAGTTTCAAATAAAAGGACTTGCCGAAACGCCCTTTACAAGACCAAACATCTAGTATTGCTGACTCGCATATGTACCACCTCCATAAATAATACGTAGTTAAAATGTAGCTTCCGTAAAACGAATAAAAAACTTTGAACTCCGTTCTTCTTAAGCCGATATTATTTTTATGAATAGTGTTTCTCGAAATTGAAATTTAATAATTTCTATTTATAAATATCTAGTAAATTTTTTATAAGATGAATATTATTCTCTTATATAAGAAAACAGACATAAATTTGTAATAATATTAAGCGTTAGAGTTTCGTCTTAAATTCACGTTCACTTGCTAGCAAAAGCACTTTACAATTACATTTCAGGCATGTTAAAGTTGGACAGGTACAAGCAACATGCACCTGCAAGTAACCATATGAGTTGTGTACATGGGAATCCAGTTTTGATTAGCTGTCGATCGAACGAAGAAGTTAACTACCGTTTAATTTGATCGCATACATTTCACATACCTTCTATAGAACGACTTTCGATCTGCAAAATATTGATTTACTAACTTTGGTATGTTGTTTCAGGCAACGCCGGCCAAGTCAACATCCTTTCTCAGTCCCTATCACCTGAAGCTGCCAATTTCAACGTGAACCTGAACATCTCTGGAGGTGGAGGAAGTTCATCGTCCTCGGTGGGGAACAGCGAATGTGCTCATTATATCAGAAGACAGGTCACATCTTCGGAGATCCTCAGGGGGCTGCCACTGAATAATGAATATGAGCTGATACCGTTCAACCATTTTACATTCAGCAGGGTCTACCCAATAGATTTAGGTTTGGGGAAGCGCGTCGTTGAGAAGCCAATAGGGTTCAAGAGAAAAGACTTATTAGAAGCATTAGTTAAGGCATTAGATATTTTGAATAAAAACACGTCGCAGACGTCTAGTGTTAAAAACGTCAAATACATGTTGGATGATTTTTTAGAAGGACTCTACAGACTAGAGCCTACTACGGGTACACAATATGAGTTATATTTCAGAACGAAATTAGCTAAAAATAACACTCATGGAGATCAGCAGCATCATCCACCACAATCTACAAGTACTTATCATAATCCGAATGGGTACACGAAAGTGACTTTGATGAGACCTTTCGCTCCCATACAGCACATAGGAACAGAAGTGCTGCCCATAGCCAAGGAGAAAGAGTTGATACACATCATACTACCTTTGTCGGGCAGAACGACTACTTTCCAGAGCTTCATGGACAAGTTCGTCAAGATAGGACTGAAGAACGACCGACGCGTGCTATTGACGGTTGTATACTTCGGTGAAGAGGGACTGTCAGAAGCCAGGGCGATCATGTCGCGTGTGTTGATGACCAGAAATAGCGGTGGAAGTGCCAATAATTTGAGACTTTTAGCTTTGAACGAAACATTTTCGAGGGGTAAAGGTTTGAGGGTGGGCGCTGAAAGGAGTTGGCCCGGAAAAGAGGACAGTAGTGATGCTTTGTTGTTCATGTGCGATGTGGACATAGTGTTCAGTGCCAGGTTTTTGGATAGATGCAGATGGAACACAAAGCCGGGACTCAAGGTACTGTTTCATAATATTTTTATTTTCCAAATAAATTACATTTTAATAAAATTATAGGTTATATTGATAAAAGAAATTGTCCAAATTAAATTTATACAATAATGACTCAAACTGATCTCTTTGTCTTTATATAATCAAATTAAATTTTCATTGAATAAATTTTAAACGAAAATGGGTTAACTAAAAATAGAATAATTTAATTATACAAAAAAAAATAAAACGGTGACTATATTATTCTCGATATGAATATGTGATATTGTATTGAACACATAACAATGGTGCATATGACGAGCATCAGCATCGGCGAAACGGATTTCATTTAGAGTTCATTTCGCTTTGTTATAATGATTGAAAAACTTTTTTCATTTTTAAACTGTATAATCGTATATACACCTGATTGTGATATACGTTTATGAATGAGTTTTCGTGCGCCGAGAAAAATCTCTACATTTCCGCCGTTATTTATGACCGACGAAATAAAGCACACCCAAACGGACGGGAGGTAAAAAAAAATCGCGTATTAAATAAACAACACCGCGACGAATATTAAAAAAGTAAAATATCGCATACGCCATATAGACAAAACCGATATTGTTGAACAAAACCGTACAACTCCCTTACCCTACAAACACCGTAATTTCAACTTCAAAGTCAAAAATAACCCACAGAAGCTTCTAAAGAAACTATTTTATATTTAGAATTCGACATATTAATATAAAGAAACAAAAAATAAATTAATATATTATATAACGGTCAGACCGGAGCAAAAAGTGGCCGCCCCACGTACATAGCGGCGCTAAATACGCCAACAGCCGACAAAACTTTCTCCAAAGCCCGATAAATTATGTCGCCCCATAACGCATAAATACGGAGTATCAAAAGCGACTAAGAACCACAGTCTATTCCGGTCCGTTTCGCAGAAATTAAATAATTACTTAATTAGCGGGCGTTAGTTAGTTAGTGGCGCGTCGGGGACGTCTGCGAACAAGTGTTTCGCCGTCGAGATTGACTCGGGCCAAGGAAGTTCCTCGCCGCGATAAAATCTGAATTATACAAGTCGTTAAATTTAACGCTGCCCACCCCGAAAGCCTCCCGATGGCCGTAAAAAGGGGGACGCATTAGATTAACCGACGCCCGGCCGGGACGCGTTCTAGCGATGGAATTTTTGATGCTGTATTAGTGGGTAATGGTGCTCGTTTAAAATTGCATACGTGCGCTAATTAGGTCGTCTTTTTGATGGCGATGTTATGTGGGTTACGATTTTTAATACATTGAAGTTGTTCCTTTAAATATTTATTAAAGAAAATGATGACGAGTCACTTGTATCTTTTGCGATTCAAACTTTTTCGTTATATTTAATTTGAGCGCATGTTAATGTAGATGTGTAATTATACGACGATTTGTCGGGTGTGTTTAATTCGATCGTTCTTGTTTGGGCGGTGGTTTTTTTTTTGTTCCGCCCGGACTAGGGTCGTTCTTTAAGGGTTTCGCTAATAAAAAATTGGGTCAATCGAGGGTTAATGTCCCGAGTGGCGGAATTAAGACGCCTTTAGTCCGAGCCGGAGATTTTTTCGCGTTGCTTCTGTTGTAATTTACGCGTCTCGACGCCATCGGCCGTGCGCGTAATTGCGCCGACCGTCGCCGAACTAATCTCGAATCCTTTTCGTTTCGTTGCTTATAAATGCTTTATATAAATTATTATTGTGTATGGGGTGCGAAAAATTCCTGGAGCGTTCCTTCGTTTGCTTCCGATTTCGGCTGTTTGAAAAAAAATCGCCCGAGTAAATGTAATTAATGTTTTTTCACTTGAAGGATTTATTTCGAGGAATCTGTTTTCGAATTTATTTTTCTTGTAACGAATATTCATATTTTTCCGTTTCCAAAATCGCAGTGACGCTATATCTAGTCACGTACATCTTTCTCTTTAACCTCACGTAGAATATTCCTTTTGAAGATTGCCTAGTTCGTTTCGATTCCATGACTTTAACTGCGCGTTTGGTTGCCTTAGATAGCACACGTGTTTAATATAATGATTATATAAATCTTAATTATGGCTTAATTACGCAAAATTCAGCTTACGTATAAATGCTAAAATTTAATTTAAACATAAAATATATAATATTACATTTTAAAATCAAAATTTATTGTTGAATACAGTTTTGAATTTCGAAGATTATATTTATGATATTAGAATGGTTTTCGTTTCATTTTCACAAAACCCTTTTTTATACGATGCAAAAAAACTCGATAGCATTACCTGGGAAAAACTATCAATTTCGACCGTACGTGTTGTGACGCGCAAAAAAATCACGCGGAACGAAACACGCGGGAAAATCCGCCAGAAAAATCTCATCAATCAAAAAACCGGGATAAAGCCCTAAACTTATCCTCGGTTGGCGCCGAAAGCATTTTCAGACACACACGAGAGCGCCGAACGTGAGAGAAATTACGATCTTCAAATTTAATAAGTCGAGCCGTCATCAATCACACTCGGATCGATTAGAATGTACATATTATATAATTGCAATATTAATTTTGCACTTTCAGGTATATTATCCGGTGGTGTTCAGCTTGTACAATCCTCACGTCGTGTACACGCTCCAGGGAAGAGAAGTCCCACCGGAGACGGACCAGCTTCTCATTTCGAGGGATACGGGCTTCTGGAGGGACTTCGGTTACGGCATGACATGTCAATACAGGTATATAAAAAGCTATGGAGTTTATTTATCCTTTTTCCGTGTTCGGGGTCCGTTATTAGGTCGCCATTGTGCGCCAGCCGAAAATCGAGGTCGAAGCAGTAATGTTTCCGTTTCGCGCTCTCCCAGAAGGATTCGCCGGTCCTTCTGTAAATCCTCGAAATAGCGCTCAGATATGGAATCTGTTTGTTCGAAATGTCCACCATTAGTCTCCGGCATTATCTCTCGTTTCTGCTCGACAATGGAAGAAGAAACGAAAGCGTATAATTCCCTGCTAGAATGGCGGTGCATATATCAAATATCTCGCGTTTGAATCCCCCCTCTCGCTTCCTACGCATATGAAGACTTATATTTTATTGTGTCGCATTATGTTTGTGTACGATTTTTTTTCACTTCATGAAAGCTCGCTTTATCCATTTCCATTTTCATATACAAAAGAATTCTTATTGAGTCAGACCGTTGCGAATATTAGCCGGCTTTTTGAACATTTTTTTTTCTATATATAAAAAGGTGACCTTATTAAAATGATCCCCATCCGGAAATGAAATGAACGGATTTTTTGAGAAAAAATATTGAAAATTTCAGCAATCAATATAAAAAAATAATTTCATAAAATTTTATTTTAAGTATATGCAAATATTTCCTTTAAAAATTCAAAATTTTCTTCGAATATAATATATATTTTTTAGTTACAATAAAAATAATATTTAATAATAACAATAGTTCTCTGCGATCCCCAGGTCATCTGGAATTCCAAAAGTTTCTGCTGGGGAGAAGGAGGGGGGGGGATTGTTAGTTATTTACATAAATAAACGAACGTGCCGATTCACCCAACTAAGTATTTATTGGATTTGAAATGCAATACTGCGAAATAAGCCCAGTAATAAAGTTCACTACAAATATTGAACACTATACAACATCCACCTATTATTTTCCCTTCCTAAAACCATTTTCCTATACAAACATAAAAAAAATCATTGAACCACCGAACCACAAACGCAACCACAGATCGAGAAACCCCCTCATTCAAAGGAACCGTCCCATTTCGCTAGATCGTCCCCGATCGATAGATCATCATCGGCCAAAAGACCACCCCCCGGACCGTTTGTCGTCTGACAAATGGCCGCGGTGCGTCCGTCCGTCCGTGAAACGAGATCGGCGATCCATCAAACGGGGCTTTCGCATAATGTCCGAAAGTCCAACCTCGTATTTAATACCCATTTCCACCCACCCGCCCACCCACCCCCCCCGCCCACTCGCCGTCGGCCGGTCCCTCATAAACCCTCGTCATAGTGGCGGACGTCGGCCGCTGCGACAAATGTCGAATGTTTTTTATTGGAAGTCCGGTATGACTGGACGATGTCCGGCCGTGTGCTGGTTTCGAGTTTAATTTGACGGAAATTCATGATGATTCGAATTAGCGAGGTTCGGCTGCGGAGTCGCGGGGGCGTGAGGGTCGCGCCTCTGTGTGTGTGTTTTTGTGTCGGAAAATCGAGTCAAGGTTCGGTGAATGGTGTTCTGGTTGATGATATGGACTCGTTGCGAAAATTGAATCGATCGAATTGTATGGGTGAATTTGAATTTTGTATTGGGTGATTGGTTATTATTCGGGATTTCGTTAGTGGCAGTATTGTTACGAGAATTCTCGGAAATTTGACGATGATATGAAATGAAATATAGTTGGACCTCGATTATGTGAACTAAACGGGGATTGAAATGGTCCGGATATTGAATTATCTGTATAATAGAAATAATAATAAAAAAATATGAATTTATTAGAAATTAAATCAAATTTTTTGTGTTTATAATTAAATATACAATCTTTAAGTATCTTTTAAACATATTCAGTCTATTTTTGGTTATTTGATACTGGAAAAATTTGTGAATATTACAAAAAATCACCATTCATCAATTTCTATGATAATTAATGAAGTCATAATTTTTAACGCCATCTGTGAAAAGATTTTTGAATCCAAATTTTTTTCAAATAAAATTCCTGTCAAGTTTCAGTTTGCTCATCTTCAAAGTTGAGTCTGTCATGAATACGTATAATTTCGTAACGTACTCGTAAATTTTTGAATACAGTTTATCTAAAAAAATCGTTAATCTGCCATTAAAAAAAAAAAATTATTTTTGTTCAATGTTTGGATGATAGTGGTTCTACTGTATCAATAAAATTGTTGTCCTAAAAATATCATATAACGTCAACAAAATCTAACGACTTGTTACTTTGAATATCAAAAAAAATACCATCAATAAATATTTCGGATTGATTGATTTCTCTATCGGGAAACACTTTTAAATTTTTATTCACAATCTTTTTTTTTCTTACAACATTTTTATTTCAATATAATACTAGTATCGATAGATGATGGTAATACGGTAATTTATTTTTCTTCAAAAGTTTGAGCGTTCCCCATTTGCAATATCTCGACCGAAATAATCCCCAAATCAATATGCAATATGGTCACCCATTTATCGACTGCGTCACATGTCACCTAGCTTCAACGATCGCTATATTCCTCCACCAACTATTGATCACTACAATAACGTATTATACGTTTGTCTATCCATTACCCTGGAAAAGTCGATATTTTTGCACGAAATAACACATCCAACGTTCTCACGCTGTCGCCGGAATGGTGTGTTTCCGCATCCGATGAGTTTCGCGAGTAGTTTCTTTTGTTGTCATTTGCCGATTTCTCGAAGGGTCGGAAGGAACAAGGGTTGCGACTGGTCATCTATGCACGCTTGTTGGGGTTGGTTCGTGAAGGACGTCCCTCGGGATCGCCAAACCGTAGATTACAAGGCCCACTCCAAGCTATCGGGAGTTGCTGGAGGTTGGATAAGTCGGTTGGTCACTTTCGCAATCCGATGTCGAATTTAAAAGAGATCGATATTCTGCAATGGAGAGTGGATTGAGACAATGTATTTATTTTGTGTTATATAAATTGTATGAGATTTTTTTTGTTGAATGTTATTATATGTTTGTTTATGAAAAAATAGATAATTTTCGATTGTATTCTAATTCCAAGTAATTTGAGTTTGTTGAAGTTAAATCGTTTTTGTCTTTATACAAATTCTTTTGAAGTGATATGAATTTTTTCGCATGAAAAATATTATGAGTCTTTTGTAAAAAATACGAATAATTTTTTTACAGAAATTGTACTATTTCGTTTTCACAAAACGAGTGCAAAAAAAATCTATCTCTACAGGAGATTATTCGAGAAAAATATTCTATTACGAATTTCGTATTGTACCGTATTTTCGCATTTTCATTCGATATCACGTTTTCGAATTTCATTTTCGAGTGTATCTTTCGATATAATATTATATTTTGCGTACCATCAACACTATTAAATAAGACACAAAAGCTTTGAAAATTTAGATTCGCTCCGAGCGAAAAAATATAATAAAAATTCAATGTGATACGTTCATCAATTACGTTGTCCCTCGGGATACTATTTTTGTAACAAACTGCAAGACGAAAAGTGCTTTACAGCCATAATATCCGTTATCTGCGATATCAAATTTGCTCAGTTCATAGCTCACATGAGACCAATAAAATATTTCATAGAACTTTTAGGTTCGTGAGCGATATCACGAATCGGCGACTGTCTATTTCGTAAACTCTTTCCGAAACACAACACTAAATATACATATATTTTGAACTCTTTCAACAAAACGAAGTTCGTTTTATGTTAAAAGTTTTGCAATCATCACTCGTCAAATAGAATTTGAAAAATATAAAAATATACAACAGTTTTTTCATTATACAAAATAACAAATTATTCAAACGTTTAATCAGTTTATAAGATCAACTCATCTATTGTGAGAATTTTAATTTTCACACTATGAATGGGAATTATATTCTATGTTCAGTAAACTCATCCACGAATGATGTAATCAAACTTTTTGCACCTAGACTTCTGCGAATCCTATCAAGTCCACCATCAATCACACGCCGCACCAAATAAAAACCTCCGACACGAGCAGCGACAATCGAAAAATTTTCCCACAAGAAATTAACACACATCCTTGTAACGCTCGAGATTTAACAATCGTTCCTAGGGCGCCTTCAGTCTCGACGAATTTAATTTCGTCCCGAACCTCTCGGATTCCGCGACGCTAAGCAAACCGAGGCTTTCGCGCTTTATCCCCGACGCACATTATGTCACGTACGTGTCGTACGAGCCCCCGGAGCAAAACGGCGCGAAGAAGGTGGCCGGGATAAAGGGCGCCTACACCGCGGCGAGTGTAAAATAAAGGGCCGGTTTAACGGTTTGGCTCCTCGCGAATCCGCGGAATGAACACATTTCGGCGAATTTGTTACGCTCGCGTACTTTTATGGCGGCGCGATTGTGCTCCGGAGCAAGTTGCGAGTGTACGTGCGCGTTTTGCGAGATAAGTTTTTTTTCGTGTTGTTGTAGTGTTGCGATTTAATGTTTCGGGTGGTTGGCGGGCGCGGTGTCGCGGTGATTTCGGTTTATTGTTTGATAACGCGGGTGTTAAGTGGGTGTTTTTTTGATGTTGGGGTGGTTTTTCTTCTTGTGACGTTTGTATGGTTAAATTTTTTTTTGTTCATGAAATTTATGTATATGTAGTATAATATCGCATTGGAAAAAGTGTTGATGGATCATTGTTGATGTTGAAATGAATTCGAATTATTATTAAATTTTTCTGTGTCCGTTTTATAGTAAAAAAATATTCGTATTACGATTTTGAACGTTTATAATTTGATTAATATACAATTTGAAGAATCACTGTCATTGTTGTTACAGTGTAATAAACTGAAGAATGATATTTATTGCCACAAAATAATAAAATAGCAGCTGCAACAAACGAATCATAAAATTTTATTACTTTCATATATGCTCGTAGAAATTTGAAAAGGACAAAAAGCAACAGGCCACCTTGAAACTATCCTATAACTATGTAACAATAATTGCAATCCCCTATATATAATAGCGGATTGTGTGTGTGTGTGTGTGTGTGTGTGTGTGTGTGTGTCCGTTTGTGTCGATGACGCTCGCGACTTTAAAACGACGAGTCGATACGATTATTTTTTTGCCTCTATAAAATTATTTTTCATGCGTATATGGTCTTTATTATGCGTATACACTTAACGTCTTTAATATCATGCTTATAAAATCGTCTCCATTGACTTATGCAATACGTCGATTATTACGCAGTGGAAAAAATATTTGAATCCCCTATACATACATGTATATAATCA